>JARHVA010001997.1:2745000-2767500 GCA_037957365.1 Torreya grandis | reverse complement strand
AGAGTGTTAGTAGTACAATGTAGTTTCAATTTTGTTAAATGCAAAATGAATGGATCAATTTTGTTGGTAAACAAGTGAAATTCATGAACCACAAATGGTGTATAACCTTCTAAAAATCATGAATGCCTTATTTGGTGTTAGTTCAAACCGAACAATTCCATTTAATGAAGGTCCAATGACTTTTGGAATGGGTGTATTTCCTTTCCAAAGGGAGTACAGCCATTACAAAGCGTGTTCACCCTTATATAAATCATGTACACCCTTTTATGATTCAATGATTTGACATTTCTACTTTACCTCCTGAATTGCTTCAATTTTAGGCTAGGGGGTTTGAACCTAGCCTAAAACCTATCATGGAATAGCCAAAATTATTTTTAATAAATTTACATTTCTTTTCTATGTTTTCTAAAGCATTTGATAACATAAAGCTCTAATGCCTCAGTACTAGTTGAGCCTGTGGTGGTGGATAATATTTTCATTATTCTCAACCAACCTAATAGCTATTGAATTCATCCATATATAATGATTATTACTCTATGGGTTTGTCAAAATGTGGGAGTATCCTACCATTCTTAATTTTTGGGGGTTTTGAATGAATTTTAATAAATTTCCTAGGAGCACTAGGCCATTACAACTACACATTAGTTATAGTCTATTTTTGTATTTTACACACATTATTTCTTCTACAAGTCCATTATAAGTGGCTCTAATCCATTATTACAACCTCTTTATTTATAAAGAAACCCTTGGGATATTTAATAAGCACAAGTCTTTTAATCTTTTGTGCACTGGATATCCTCTTCTTTTTCTACATAGATCAATGTCTACTAGGGTCTTTATACATCTATTTGAAAAACACACAACAATAACATATTGAAGTATGAAACATATCTATACTAGGATCCTCATAAATCTATTTTATATTACATTTATATAAAAATGTATACAACCACTTTGTAGATCCATTCACAAGTGCATGTGGTCATTTTGTGGGTATATTATGTATTTAATGTTGAGGATTTAGTGATTTATATAGTAAAAAAATATTTTCATATTTTTATTTTTATTTTAAGGAAAAAATAAGTGAATATATCATAGATGTGGCATGTGACACATGGCATATGGGTGTTTCATTTATAGGTAACTATCACCTACTATTTAGTATTGTTTTATGTCTTATATAACAATTTATTTCTATTATAATGTGCCTATAATGGATATGCAGATAATAGGTTAATGTTATTTCTATTCAAATTTTAATCAAATATGGCTTAATTAATTCTATTGGATATTTTTTTCTCACCAAGTATTGTTGTATTTATAATCATCTTATTTAACTCTACTAGTAAAAAAATATGAAATCTAAGGTACCACTAGTTAGGAAAAAAATATTTTGGAAGTATTATTATAGTGAATATAGACCAAAACTAATGTGTTAAAGAGAGATTTGAAACATTTGGATAGTTTAATTAAATTGAATGTTATTAATAATTTCTAAACCAATAATTCTATGGTAACATGGACTAATTTTCCTTGCTTTAAAAATATATTTTGTGATATCAGTTTCATTTTTGATCTTGAATCTTATAATGTATATGTTGATGAAAACAAATTAGCCTCTATTTATAGTCTCTCATATTTGAACAAAGTATTCAAAGAGTTAAATTGTATGTTATCAGTGTAAATATATATTAGTTGTCCATGTCTAACCCTTAAAATTAATTAGATAATGCATCTATCAAAAGCTGCACTCAAATAGACACATATATTTTAGGTAACTACCTTGAAGTCTTATTTTTCATATTTATACATTTATTTTAAATAATATTAATGAAATGTATCTTTACATCATAAGGTGTATTTCATTGAGGAAGCCTTAGCATTGTTCATTTAATCAAAGTTTACTTTAAAATGAGGATTACGGTGTTTGTAGGGAGTTGATACTATTATTTTTATATATTTTTAAGGTAATATTTTAAGGTTTGATAAAAAGAGAAGAGATGGTGTATTATACATATGAAACTTTCATGTGTGATTTTCAGGTTATTGGGAAGTCCCAGGGTGTCCTCTCTAATAGGATGAAAGGACCAAAACTGAAATTCTTAGAGACAAACAAATTATTGAATTAATTTTTGGTGATATCATGGTAAGAGTTTCCAATGAAGCGATGTCCTTGATAACATATCCTGAGTCACATGATAAAAAACAACATGCATTATAATATAATTATTTGAAATAATAATTTGTGACATATACATTCACAATGAGTCTCTACACTTGTTCTATCTTTATACAACATAAGAAGTATCCTCTTAATTATTTTAAAAGGAAATAAAATTATAAAATGTTGTTCAACATTCTAATCACAATGGTGTTGAAAATATTGGAATCAAATACCTTAAAATTTGTTATAATTTTGATTTTCATACTTGAAGGTGCTTTGTTTTGTGGTGTATTCTTAAATACTAATAAAATGTGTTCATATAATGAAATTGAAAGAAACTATTAAAAAAATAAATTTTGTTGTTGTTCTTGTTGTTCTGTTAGTTTGCAAAATAATTATAGCTACTACAACAAGTATTTTTTAATAATGATGAATTTACAATAACTCTATAATAAAGTATGCCATCATAGATAATATTATATTAAACATAATTTACATATATAAAAAAGTAGTGTGGCTCCTTGAGCCTATATGTCATGGTAAGGAGACTTATTTTATTTTGTTTAATAAGACATGGTCATATACAGTTACACCATGTGTTATCCTCCATTGAATATATTTCATTTGTGGAGTGAGTAAACTCCCACCTTGTTCAATTTTTCTCTCGCGCACCCATAGAAGCCTACAATCTTGCCATTGTTACTTCACTTAAATACATCTCTACTAGTCTCACTATAAGGACCATATGTCTTAAAACTAGTGATTAACATCAAAGATTTTAGGATGGTTGATCTGTTATAGTCGCCATAATGTCTATATATTTGTTTCAAAAATTTAGTTTCCTCAAAATTCATCTACAATTCAAACCATAAATACATATCATATTAAGTGGTTGAGTATAAAACTAAATTATAATAAAAATATGAAGAATGATTTTTACAATGATGAAAAAATGATAAAGGTATATAAAAAATGCATGTTATTATAAAACCATATTAACAATTTAAGCTATGATTTACTTCATCATATATATTTTTACATATATTTAATTACAAATTAGTTTATATAAATTATATATTAAAAATACAAGATTTAAATAAATAAAAAAGACAAAATCATTTATACTATCTTTATTTCACCTTCCTTGAGTCCATGTTCAATGGCAGAGATAGTGTTCGTCACTTTGTTTTGACCGGAAAGACCATAGTCAACTTGTATGGCATGAATATATTTTCCATACTTTATCGTGATGATTTTGATATTCGTGTATGTTTTATCTATCCATGGAGTTCCACCCAAGCCGCCCCATGGTCCTTCTATTGTGTAGTGTGATATTCTTGTATGTAACAAGTGTATTTAACTAAGGCAAGGGTTGTTCTAAACCCAGGTTTAATGCTTCGATTTCCCATCTACAAATAGTTTATAGTAAACTAGATATCAATAATATGATGAATGATAACATCAACTATGGACTCAAATAAACCCCAAAATCTAGTATTAATATTATAGTCTTCTTATATCTATGCATATTCATTACTCGACCACTATTGCTTTTTCATCTATACACATATTATTATAAATACATATTATCAATAAACTAGTAATAAATGTAAATGTAAAATATAAATAATGTATGACTACCATTGTATACAAACTTTAGATTTGACAAGGTATCCAATGGCTCAGAACTAATCGTGCATGTGATAGTGGATTTGATTTCCATCATTCTCAACCTACCTAACAACTAACAAATTTTCCCATATAAAACCATTATTCTTCTAGTTATTCATCAAAATGTGGGGGAATCCTTTCAATCTTCATTATTAGTGGTTTTTAATGCATTTTATTTATATTCTTGGGAGGACCACACCATTGCAACTACACCTCAGTTACGACCTATTTTATTGGCACTATTTTATTTTATAAATATTCTTTCTTCTGTAAGTCCATTATTAATGGATTAAATCCCTTGTTACACCTTTCTTTTACAAAGGATTCCTGGGGTTCTTTTATGATTGCAATTTTTTTTTAAAGTTCCCTAGATATTATTCTCTTCTACAACCTCCTAATCTCTACTGACCAAAAAATATACTTTCGAGAAAGCATGGCAAGAGCTAGCCACTATGCAGCCCTAGTATTAAGATGATTTTTTAGTTGGTTAGTGACATATCTATGAAAAACATTTCTTTTCTTATCTATAGGTCAACATAGTTCTTCAAAATTCACCCATACTAATTAACATTTTAAGGCACTTGATGATCAACATAGTCCTTCAAAATTCACCCATACTAATTAACATTTTATGGCACTTGATGATCATTCAGAGTGTGAGAACTTTAGTAATGTGTTGAAAGAAAGTATGAAATCATCCTAGATCAAGATACTTTTACTTGCTTATTTTCTATTTGTAATATAAAAACTATTTTACTATGATGTTCTCTCACGACATGATTTTACATTATGTAATTTTTTTAATAAGAGTATTTTAATAAGGAAAGGGTACTATGACGTGCTCTCACAACATGAATTTTTTTAGTTTAATTTATGTATCAAGATTATTTTAATAAGGTGAGTCGGGTATTAATCTTGAATTTATTTATTCAGTTTCACAAATTTTAATAGTTTTAAGCGACCTAGATATCAATAATATGAATAGTCTTGTATATTTTTTATATTAATTAATTTAATAGGATCTATTTCATCAACATAATAATATGATGATCACTAACATCACCGATGGCCTCAAAGAAATAATATGTTTATTATTTATATTAAATTATTTTTATATTTAGGCATCCTTATTAGTAGACTACTATCACTTTTTCATCTGAGTGTATATTATAAATAAACTATATATAAATTTAAATATATATTACTACCAATGCATAAATATTTTAGATTTGACAGGGTATCCAATGCCTCAGTACTAGTTGTGCATGTGATGGTGGATAATATTTCCATTATTCTCAACCAACCTAGTAGCTATTGAATTCATCCATATATAATGATTATTATTATATGGGTTTGTCAAAATGTGGGAGTATCCTACCATTATTAATTTTAGGGGGTTTTTAATGAATTTTAAAAGATTTCCTTGGAGCACCAGGCCATTACAACTACACATTAGTTATAGTCTGTTTTGTTATTTTACAAACATTGTTTCTTCTACAAGTACATTATAAATGGATTTAATCCATTATTACAACCTCTTTCTTTATAAATAAACCCTTGGGATCTTTTATGAGCACAATGTTTTTATCTTTTGTGCTCTAGATCTCCTCTTCTTTTTCTACATAGATCGATATATACTAGGGTCTTTATACATCTATTTGAAAAACACACAACAATAACATATTGAAGTATGAAATATATCTATAATAGTATCCTCATAAATCTATTTTATATTACATTTATATTGAAATATATACAACCACTTTCTAGATCCATTCACAAGTGCATGTGGTTATTTTGTGGGTGTATTATTTATTTAATGCTGAGGATTTAATGATTTATATAGTAAAAACATATTTGCATATTTTTATTTTTATTTTAAGGAAAAAGCAAGTGAATATATCATAGATGTTGTATGTAGCACATGGCATGTGGGTGTTGCATTTATAGGTAACTATCACCTAATATTTAGTATTGTTTTATGTCTTATATAACAATTTTGTTATATTATACTGTGCTTGTAATGGATATGCATATAATAGGTTGAAGTTATTTCTATTAAATTTTTAATTACATATGGCTTAATTAATCCTATTGGATTTTCTTTCTCACCAAGTATTGTTGTATTTTTAATCATCTTATTTAACTCTACTAGTAAAAAAATATGAAATCTAATGTACCACTAGTTAGGAAAAATTTGTGTTGGAAGTATTATTATAGTGAATATAGACCAACACCAATGTGTTAAAGAGAGATTTGAAACATTTGGATAGTTGAATGAAATTTAATGTTATTAATAATGTCTAACACCAATAATTCTTTGGGAACATTGACTAATTTTCCTTGCTTCAGAAAAAGATTTTGTGATATCAGTTTCATTTTTGATATTGAATGTTATAATGTGTATGCTGATAAAAACAAAGTAGCCTCTTTTTAGAATATCTCGTATTCAAACAAAGTATTCAAAGAGTTAAATTTATGTTATGAGTGTAAATATATATTAGTTGTCCATGTCTATCCCTCAAAATTAATTAGACAATGCATCTATCAAAAGTTGCACTCAAATAGACACATATATTATAGGTAACTACCTTAAAGTCTTATTTTTTGTAGTTATACATTTATTTTAAAGAATATTAATGGAATATATCTTTACATCATAAGGTGTATTTCATTGAGGAAGCCTTAGCACTGTCCATTAAATCAAAGTCTAATTTAAAACAAGGACTATGGTGCATGTAGGGAGTTGATACTATTATTTTTATATTTTTTAAAGGTAATATTTAAGGGTTTGATAAAAAGAGAGGAGATGGTGTATTATACATATGAAACTTTCATGTGTGTTTTTTAGGTTGTTGGGAAGTCCCAGGGTGTCCTATCTATTAGGATGAAAGCACCAAAATTGAAATTCTTAGAGACAAACAAAATATTGAATTAATTTTGGTGATATCATGGTAAGATTTTCCAATGAAGGGATGTCTTTGATCACATATCCTGAGTCACATGATAAAAAACAACATGCATTATAATATAATTTTTTGAAATAATAATTTGTGACATATACATTCACAATGAGTCTCTACACTTGATCTATCTTTATACAACAAAAGAAGTATCGTCGTAATTATTTTAAAAGAAAATAAAATTTGGACATAAATTTATAAAATGTTGTTCGACATTCTAATCACAATGGTGTTGAAAATATTGGAATAAAATACCTTATTTTTTTTTTTTATAATTTTGACTATCGTACTCGAAGGTGCTTTGTGTTTTAGTGTATTTTTACATACTAATAAAATATGTTCATATAAGGAAACTGAAATAAACTATTAAAAAAATAAAATTTTGTTGTTGTTGTGTTAGTTTGCAAGATAATTAGAGATACTACCACTAGTATTTTTTAATAATGATGAATTTACAATAACTCTATAGTAATGTATGCCATCATAGATAATATTATATTAAACATAATTTGCATATATAAAAAACTAGTGTGGCTCCTTGAGCCTATATGGAATGGCAAGGAGACTTATTTTATTTAATAAGACATGGTCATCTACATTTATACCATGTGCTATCCTCCATTGAATATATTTCATTTGTGGAGTGAGTAAACTCCCACCTTGTTCAATTTTTCTCCCGCACGTCCATAAAAGCCTACAATCTTGCCATTTTTACATGACTTAAATTCAGTTCCACTAGTCTCGACATAAGGACCATATGTTTTAAAACTAGTGATGAGTGTCAAAGATTTGAGGATGGTTGATCCATTATAGTCGCCATAATGTCTAGATATTTGTTTCAAGAATTCAGTTTCCTCAAAATCGATCTGCAATTCGAACCATAAATACATATAATATTAAGTGGTTGAGTCTAAAACTAAATTATAATAAAAATATGAAGAAAGATTTTTACAATGATGAAAAAATAATAAAGATATATAGAAAATACATGTTATTATAAAACCATATTATCAATTGAAGCTATAATGTGCTTCCTCATATATATTTTTACATATATTGAAATACGAATTAGTTTATATAAATTATATAATAACAATAGAAGATTTAAATAAATAAAAAAGGCAAAATTATTTATACCGTCTGTATTTCACCTTCCTTGAGTCAGAAACAAATACAGAAGAAGAAGCAAATAAAACGCAGGAAAGGAAAAGAAGGGAAAGATATCATTTCTGGTTCGAAGTGCAACCAACACCAATTGCATTGCAATGTTGAATTGAATGAGAGATTAGATTTATATAGGGAAAGGAAGGGAAGGGAAGGGATGCAATGACGCCATTGCCCATGCGTTATCGTCGCTGCAGCCTGTAGCTATCATTCAATATTGTACTGGCTTTCTACTCGAAATAATTGTCGCGTGGCTAAAATATATATATTTAGAGTTGATTCCACCATGTTTGGGAGGACTGTCCAATCGGGTGGCTAAGAGCATTCGTTGACATAGTTTTACTTCACATGGGCCTCACGAGGATGTGACGTGACGCGAGGGACACTTCACATGGGACTCACGAGAATGGGGGATGGCACGTGGGGTTTTCAAATACACAAACTCATTTCTTTGTAAATTGCGTGGCTCATATAATTATTTGTTTGCAACTCTCATTATTTTCATATTAAATATTTACTCGCATACTAATATGAATTTAGAGCTTATATTTTCCAAAACTTATGTTATACATACACAGTATGTACTTGTCATAAAATATACAAGGATGGACACCCACGTGAGCTTAAATAGCAATGATAATTACTTGAAAGCATTTCTAGATGTGCTCATTAGGGCTTCAAGCGCACTTTTTGTATTGCATGTGCATGGACTATAAGTAATCTTGGGAAGCCCTACTTAGCCTCTTATAATGATGTCACGAAATGTTTTTTTAACTCTTTCTACACATGAAAAAAACTCTGTGGTCGAGTCTCACAATAAGCCACCTAGATATCAATAATATGATGAGCATTAACTAACCTAGAGCTTCAAGGAAACCTCAAAATATGGGAATAATATTAAATGTTTTTTTTTTAATATATTTAAGTGTCTTCATTGCCAGAGCACTTCTATTTTTTCATCTAATCACATATTAGTCTAAACACATATTATCAATAAAATATTAAAAATTGTAAATGTATGTTAGACTTTACATATGATTACCACTACACACCTATTTCATATTTGATAGGTTAACTAATGACTTAGAACTAGTTGTATCTATGGTGGTGTATATGATGTCCATCATTTTCAACCCACCTAACAACTACCAAATTCACCCATATGGAACTGTTATTGTTATATTTTTTCAACAAAATGTGGGGTAATCCTATCATTCTTCAATATTGAGGGTTTTGAATGCATAAAATAATAGTGTAGCTCTTTGTGCTTATATATGATAAGAAGGAGACTTATTTTATTTTATTTCATAAGACATGATTATATATAACTATACTATGTGCTATCAACCATTTAATATATTTCATTTATGGAATGAGTAAATTTATCTATACTAGGGTCCTTCATATATCTTATATTACATTTATATAAAAATATATGCAACCACTTTCTAAATCCATTCACAGGTGCATGTGGTTATTTTTTTTGGTATATTATGTATTTCATGTTGAGGATTTAATGATTTAGATAGTAAAAACATATTTGCATAGTTTTACTTATATTTTAAGGAAATAACAAGTGAATATATCATAAATGTGGCATGTGGAAAATGGAATGTGGGTGGTGCATTTACAGATAACTATCACCTAATATTTAGTATTGTTTTATGTTTTATATAAATAATTTTTTATATTACAATGAGCCTATACTGGATATGCATGTGTAGTAGGTTGAAGTTATTGATTTTCAAGTTTTAATCACATATGGCTTAGTTAATCTTATTGTATATTTTTTCTCACCAAGTATTGTTGTCTTTTTAAGCATCTTATTTAACTGCACTAGGAAAAAAGTATGAAATCTGAGGTACGACTAGTTAAGAATTTTTTTTTTGAAAGTATTATTATAGTAAATTTAAACCAACACTAATGTGTTAAAGAGAGATTTGAAATATTTGTGTAGCTGAATTAAATTGAATGTTATTAATAATGTATAACATCAAGAATTCTATGGAGACATCGACTAATTTACCTTGCATATGAAAACCCTTCAAAAAAATATTTTTTGATATCTATTTCCTTTTTGATCTTGAATCTTATTTTGTGTATGTTGATAAAGAAAATATCCTCTTTTTCTAATCTCTCGTCTTCGAACCAGGTAGTCAAAGAGTCAAATTTTAAGTTGTGAGTGTAAATCTATATTAGTTTTCCATGTCGAACACTTAAAATTGTTTAGGCAATGCATCTATCAAACGCTGCACTCAAATAAATACCTATATTTAGGGAACTACCATGAAGTCTTATTTTTTGTAGTTATACATTTATTTTAAAGAACAATAATGGAATTTGTATTTACATCATAAGGTGTATTTGATGGAGGAAGCCTTCTAATTTTTCATTTAATAAAAGTATATAATAATATAATTGTTATTCATCTCTAAACATTCTCATTCCTCATTTTACCTTATGCATGCACTTGGATGATTACGAGGTGTATAACAAATATGTAGTCATTGAAATTTACATCATTATTTTTTGATTTCATAACTTAAAATCATTAATAGTATTCTCTATGTTTTTTTCATTTAATACTCTAATATTCAACATCATATGTATAATAACATTATAGGTGAAGATGCAAATAAAATATCTAACATTGACAGAAATGCCTTAACCTTGTTATTTGAAGATGGCAGAAAGCAACAAAGCCATTTCTTCTTCTTTAGATTCCAAACACTTGTCAAAATATTTGGGGTTTCACATATGTAAAATGAAAATACTTCATTGCTTTATCCATTCGAAGGACCAATTAAAATCATTTTTGATGTACAAGAGTAAAACCGTCATCACATTTCCATTTAGTGGTCTATATAAAAAAATTAGAATAGGAAATATTAACTATAGAACTTATAACCTCCATAGAGAAAGGTATAATAGTTGGGATAGTGCCTAATTTAAGACACATAATAGGGACATAGTGATTGGAGAGACTATGTAGAGGCTAGTGGGGATTATTATCATTTCCAATGGATTACACAAAATGTTTCAATGTTTTTGGTTCTAAAAATATATTTTTCCTTTCCTCCAATCACCAAATAAAGAGAAATGAGAACTACTATTATGAATACAAATGGATGTTGTTAGTTTTACTAAAAATCAAAATGGAAAAATCTTGGAAATAGCTATAATCATATTTAATTTCATATGTTATCTTTCCTCGATTGATTATATTATATGGGAGGAAAATCTAATTGAGGAATCCTTTACATATTTAATTAAGACAATGTGTTTTTTTCATAATTTTTGGACTCATATGAATTTATAGATGGTAAATTTTATATATTTTTGGAGGATTTGTTAGCTGTTTGACATATATTTTCAATAAGATGACACCTATTTCGATCATGTATTAGTAATTGAAATAGTTTAGGGAAAGACATAGATTACACTGGCATATTTGATACATCCAAAAACATTACATGTTTATTTTCCTAGGAATATGTGATTCCATGAATTGAAATAACCTTTCAAGTCCACTTACGATCACTCCCAAACACACTTTTAAATGTTTCACTACTTCAAATTTTTGCATTAATTTTACCTTACACATCACTTCTTTATTACTCATGTTCGCTGTGAAACAAAATGTCTCCTCCTTACACAAGTCCTTCAATTTACATAAAAAGAGGGACTACAATGCATGTGGGGAGTTCATAGTATTATTATTTTTATTTTTTTAAAGGTAATATTCCAAATTTTGATAAAAAGAGATGAGATGGTGTATTATAAATATGAAACTTTCAAGTGTGAATTTACGGTTGTTGGGAAGTCTCAAGGTGACCTCTCTAATACGACAAAAGAACAAAAAATTAAATGCTTGGAGACAAACAAATTATTGTAGTAATTTTTGGTGTATTCATGGTAGGAGTTTCCAATTAGGGGATGTCTTTGATCATGTATCCTAAGTCACATGACAAAAAACAACATGCATTATAATATAATTATTTGAAACAAGAATTTGTGACATATACATTCACAATCAATTTCTACGCTTGATCTATCTTTATATTATCTCTAAATCAAATCATCTATAAGATTTACATTAACTCTTCATTTCAAACACTGAAAATACTCCATGAAACTCTTTCTTCATTCTCTTTGTGGGTCCTCCTTCAACTATGGCCCCTTTCTTTTCTTTAAGTCATTATGTTGAATATGGCATAGTGTTGTCTTTACTTTGTGTTCCTCTTAGTCAAAATATATAATCTCCAACACATATTTAAAGTGTTCCCTTCCTTTATTTTAGCATGAAAACGTGTGAAATAATGTGAACTTACCACCATTCACCTTTCACAAATTCACAGACTTGGTTATTATCATAGGATTTCAAAATTACACATGGGTGAAAACTAAGTTTAGTTCCTTCATGACTTCCATGCTCCATGGACTTGTGATCCAATTAAATCCAATTAAGGATTTTAATGCTTCAATGTTACATTGTGGATTATTTATGTTATGTGAACTCATGAAACTAACTATCCCACTTGAATGTTGTCATGTGTCTGTCCAATGTTATTATCCCATCATTTATTGTGACCTTTTAGTAGTACATGATTATAACACATGTCAAAATCATATATTTCTTCACTCATATGAATACATTTTTATCCCATGAATTACATTAGACTTTTGAATTTAAGTGGACCTATTTTACCTTACAATTCAATTTGTAATTAAAATAGGTTTAATGATATAAATTAACTAAATACTTTATCCTGTTCGCCTACTACTTAGATAATTATAAATTGGCTTCCATGAACCTATGAGACATAGAATATATGTGTCTGACCTTTTCATATACTCGAGGCTATGAAGTGGCCATAATGACATGAAACATAGACTTGAGTAATAAAATATGACCCAAAATGTGATCCCATATGAACTTAGTGATGCCAAAATATGACCTAAGAACCAAGGTGATTTGATAAATCTTATATAAGGTTCATTATTTAAAATTACAAAATTATCTTTTAGCATTTGTTGATGAAAGATTTATCGTACATCTTAGATGCTCCAATTATAATATTGATCGAATGCTTGACAATAAATGGCATACACTTGTAATAAAAAAATTCATAATTGGCCTATGATTGTTAGTGTAGCTTTTCTTGAATTAGAAAGAATAGTGCCTTTTTCATTAACGTGTAGAGTGTTAGAAAGATCATTTATAGGTTTTTTAACGAGTAGCCTTTATGTGCTCATATAACATCAAATTTGAAATATTTCCATTAACTCAGTTTGCCAAAACCATAGGAGAGCTCACATGAAACATACCCAATTGGAAAAGTATCCATTAAAGTTTGGATCATAGGAGCATAATAGGGGATTAGATTGCCCTATGACTCTATCTTCCTAGTGTGGTAGTGTCTCGAGAGAACAAGGATTACAATAAATGTTTTTTGAGTAATCTATTAACTGAATAAAGATGAATAGGGATGCTTGTATGATGTTCTAAGCATTTTTAAAGGTGAACAAATGTATCAGAAAAGGATATTTTAAGGATTTAGGTAAAAATAATGGTCAATGGCCTATGGTAAAGATGTCAATATTAAAAATTTTCAAGTCCTTATTGATTAAATGTTAGTGTCTAAAAATATCAAAATGTGAACATCACCAATTTCAATCTTGAATTTTAGTGTTAAAAACATTATTTTATGATAAGCGATAAATTTTTAAGGCCTAAAAAATAGTGTGCCCACACCCATATTGAACACAATTAGGGATTTTAGTCCTTGTGCCTCCACTAGGATAATCTACAAGTTTTTGTGTCTTCCATTGTGTATAGTCCAATCACTAGTGTAATTTGAACCTAAGTCACTACAATATAAATTCATATGATTTATTGCTTAAACCACAATGAGGGGAACTAAAAGTTCCATCTTTTTAGATGTTTAAATTAACCGAGGAGTAGTTCTCAAAGTGGGACATGGGGATGGTTTTGGATTCATAACCTCTAAGGAGTGTTCCTCTTTTTTTAAATGGATAAGTCCAACCCCCACCTCAAGGTGTCCACATGGCCACTTGTTTAAAGTGTCCAATGGGCCCAATGAGAATAGAACCTTGATTAGTGATTACAAACAATTTTTTTGTAGCCACTAGATGAAGCCTTTGGTTCCTATAAATGAATGTCATTTTTTTATTAAATAATGCATTTTTAATAATATATATTATTTTAACTTGTTTTATAGGTATCTTTGGGTGGTAAAACATTTTTAGCTATAATGGGTCCTAACACATTGATAGTTATTTTTGTGTAGTACAAGATGATGGTTGATTATATTTATTATGAGGATGACCATTAATTAAATAAATAAATGAAATAAATAATACATTATATAATTGTCTCAAATTTTTTCATGTAAATGTGGTACATACTATTTGTGTCACAACAAATCATAAAAAAAACTATACTCAGTTATCACATGAGCATTTATGTAGAGAGATTCAAATGGATCATATAAATCAACCTCATATGATCCCTTCTAATATCCCACCACCATCTGTTAAAGTTAAAAATGTCTTTTAGTTTTTTAGATCACCATCCAATGTGAAGACTTCTACATTTTAACCTCATGTTGTTATATCTTCGAGACATATGGAAAATGCTCATTTGCATAGTGATATTGAATAATAGATTATTGATACATACATTATTGATGCAATTATTTATACATGACATACTCATATGTGTGTTTTTTCTAATTCCATGTATCTCCTTGAAACAATTATCAATATTTATTTTCATTGAAATGATGATATCAGATAATACACATCTCACAACTATTTTTTTGATACTTTGAGTGACACACATTAGATACTGAATCATTAGTTAGCCATAATATCCTATATTTTGTGCCTCATTAATACATGTTTACATTTATTCATCTACTTTAATTTTAGTCATAATTATTTTATATTTGTTTTATTTAATGTGCTTTCCTCCATTGATTTTCATTACATTCTACTTTTATCTTCTTTATTGATCTTGGAACTTTCCTTCCCCTATGGTGATAATATTTTTGTCCCTTTGTTTATCTTGAATTGTATATTTATTTGGAGTTTGACGTTCCATTTAGTTATTAATATCCTTCCAAACCAATTGAAAATATTTGCCAATGTTTAAAAAATTTCTATATAGACTTCCACCCTAGTATTGCATTGACTTCTAATGAAACTTTTAGGTTGGTCATAATGCTCCTCTTCTTATTTATTATATTTTTCATGCCTCATTTTCCATTTTTTTGTTCTTTGATGAGACATTTATGTATTATTCTTTCTTCTGCCCTTGTGATTCTCCTATGTGCATTCACTTTATTCTACAATATTAAAATATGAAAAAAACATTAAAAAATATAAAAATTGAAAATATGTGCATTAATAGTGATTCTATTGATAATGTAGACACTTAAATTAATTTTAACTATCTTATAAATTCATGCTAACATCATATTAAATCATCTAATAAATCTTTTATTCATACTAACAACCCTAGTCAATTCACTCTTCATCCCCTATGATCAATTAATTAATTATTCCATGATCACAACCATTCCCACAAAATCACATCACTTCCTATTAGTTGATTAATTAGGTAATATTATTCCTCATTGTAAAATCGATGGAATTTGGAATTTACTAAATCTATTAATCCTATTTTCCTCTCACATCCCTCAAATCCCAATGAAATCCTCACATTATCCCATGAATGAATGTTGTATTCATTTATAATCCACATAAAATCACTTTTTCAACTTGGCATTTCATAAGCCTAGGCCTCATAAAATATTGATCATACACACTTCATCCCTATTTGGTTCACACTCCACCTCCAAAAATTAATGGATGGAAGAGTAATCCTAAATAATAGGTATTGATCCAAGATCTATGGTGCACATCCATCAACCTAATGGGTAGATGCAAAAATTTAGGGGATTAAAACCATGACAAAATAAAAAACACAATTTTTTATCTATAATGTTTCTACACCTTGTTTTTTTCAAAAAACTCATACCTACATTTGCTTAACATGATACCAAATCAAAAGGGTGGACACCCTTTATGGATCAAAAAGTGTGTACACCCTTTTAGAAAAATAATTTTATCCCAAAACCTACATTTCATTGTATGATCTTGCATCTTTCATATTTTTAATAAAATGAAGAGGACGTGCATGCCTTATCCTGCCCTACATCATAATAACTTGATTCCAGAATTTGATCATTGTCTTAGGTATGTTATTTTTGTTCAATTTATATTTTAGGGTTTTTATTTATATATATATTTATTTTTAGAGCACTCAAACTAAATTTTTATTTCTCTCACATTTCTTGAATAGTTTTTTATTTTTATAGATCTACATATAAAATTTGATGGACCCATTTATTTAAGAAAACGTTGAAAAAAACTATGATCCAAACCATCAACATTTTGACTTCTTAGAAGAAGAAGATGAATTATATGAATAATATAATTTAAAATAGTAATTACAAATTATTATCAATAGTTTGCATCACTTTCCAATTCCTAATTCATGCAATTCTCTTGTTAGTAGATTGGAGGCAATTTCTAACAAAGTGGGAAATGTCACTTCCCAACATGATGCAATGTTGCATCAAAGAGAAGTGTTCCAAGATTATTATTATGATATATTATCATATGAGTACATTAAAACAAATAAAAAAATAATAATTGTGTGTTTTTTTTGTTAATCTTGGAAGCAACAACCACTACCAACAAGTTGCAAATAGATTAACATTGATTTGTGTGTTCATGTAGAGATAAAAAATGGGGATAGGTGGTGGATGGTGTTTTATGAGCCTCCATACAATAATAATTCAGTTACATAATAATTTTTGTAGAAAAAATTAATGAATTTCTTTCTACAATTAAGAATAAAATATTTCAACTTCAAATTTTTTGAAATGGTCCACCTTCCTTAAAAATTCCTTCAAAAAAGGTGACTCTCCATTGGGAAAAATGGAAGGAGTCGGGGTCTACAACTTGACGTCAAGCTACGGAAATCGTGCCCTAGCTGTGAGGACGTGTTTTCTGTGGCTACGTAGAAGTGGTAGGAGGAGCGTGGGTGAGCGAAGGGTTTTCTAAGTGCGAGAGGCAATTGGAAGTTTATGCAAAAGTGTAGGGATGGTGCTGGGAGAACAACACAAACTCAAGGGGGAAAGGAGTTTTAAGGAAGTTGTAGGTAATGGTGCCCAGAGGTAGGAAGCCAGCTTAAAATATTGGTCTGTGGCAAGCCAGAATGCAAGATTATAGGTCAATGGCACTGTGGTAGGCTCTAGAATTTAAAAAATTAATAGATGTCTAGAGCGGCGTGAGGAGAGACCTAAGCTGGTTATCCCATTTGATATGATTGTAGAGGATGTGGAGTACTATTCCAAGCACTCATTATACTGTAAGTGTTTGGGGCTAAAAGTTTTCTACTTTTTTAGGAGAATTAGGTGCAAAGAGTATGGGACCCAGAGGGGGAGATGGAGGTAGTGTTTCTAGCCAATAGCTTCTTTATGGTCACTTTTAATTATTTAGCTGATAGAAACCAAGTTTTTGAGGGGGGTTCGTACTTCTACAACCAGGCAGGTCTCTTTGTGAAGCCGTGGAAAGCAAGATTCAACCCCTCTAAGGAGCTGCCTAACCGGGTCCCGGTCTGGGTACGTCTACCTCGAATACCAATTGAATGTTGTAGGGAGGATGTTTTACTAATGATAGCTACAATGCTGGGAAAACTGGTGGGGTCATCCTCACAAAACTTGGGTAAGAAAATTATGTCCTTTGCTCATATTTGTGTTGAAATTGACCTAAGCAGGCCTATACCAGATGTGATAGAAATGAGTGCGGGATCTTATTCCTAGGTTCAGTAGTTAGATTATGAGACTCTTCCCTTTAGATGTCATCTGTGTCATGAGTATGGACATTTGGTTAGAAGATGCCCAAATGTGAAATTGGGAGGACAACAAAATTCACCATCACCTCAAGAGATTAATACTGTGATTGAAGATAGGAGGAAGAAAAGTGGGGCAAGTAGTGATAAAGACTTGGAGGGCTTTGTACAAGTTAAGTACCATATTAGAAGTAGAGGGCATAAGCAGAGGGCATAAGGAGTGGCATGAGGAAGAGATTTTTAATAGATTTGAGAGTTTGGAAAAATTGGGTCAACAGGAGATTCACCCTAGTCTACTCATTGAAGAGCAAATATGGGGAGAAATAGTAATGGACGATACAACTTCCTCTTCTCTAGAAAAACAAGCAGAGGAAACCACCTTGCCTATGCTTTTGGATGAGCAAGGAGAAGGCTAGATTTTGAAAGAATCGATAAGAGAGCTGAGTCAGGATGCAGAGGTTGAGAGGTTATCAACACAACTATTGGCGACAGAGGTGGAGAAGAAAGGGAAGACACCCCCTTGTCTGGGAATTCTCAAGGAGGGAAGGAATGGAGAAATACATAAAGGAGTGAAGGCAGGTAGGAGAAAGGATTTGGAGAAGATAAAGATGATTGGAGAGAATCTGGTGGAATCTGGGTCGATCAAGACCCTGGATGAGCACTTCTTGAATCCCATGAAATGATTACAATTTCTTGGAATGTGAGGGGCTTGATAGCAGCCCCAGACAAAAGGCTATTCAGGAATTAGTCAAAATTAATTGTCTGGATATTCTATTTCTACAAGAAACCAAATTTTTTGTCGAATACATGTTGGATATAACACCTAAGCTATGGAGGCAGGGTTTATGCCAGAGCATTGAAGCTCACGGGATAGTAGGTAGATTAGCCTGTTTATGGAATCCTCGTAGATTCCACCTAATATCTTGGATCATCTTCAAATGTGTGATATATATGGTTGCCTTGTGCATGAATTTGGGAGAGTATGTTCTTCTGATGAACATATACGCCCCCAATGATTTGCAAGGTAAGCAATCGATTTGGAACAACTTGCAGGAGGTTCGGAATTAGTACCCTTACCATCCATGGATCATAGCAGGAGATTTTAATGTGATATTGGATCCTTCAAAAAAAAGGGGAGGTAACACTAGAGTGGATCCGTCCTCTCTACTACTCAGGGATAAGATTTTGGAATTCAACTTGGTGGACATTAAGCCAGGCAATGGTAGATTCACATGGAATAATAGGTGGTTGGGAGATGATTGTATTGTGGAGCATATTGATAGATTTTTAACCTCATATTATTGGGTGGGTGGAAGATGGGTTCTAAACTTTGAGATCTTAGATTGGCAAGGGCAGATCACTGGCCAATTCAGTTAACCATCTCCTCATCGCGTAGGCAACAGAAACCACCTTTCAAATTTTAACTTATGTGGCTGAGAGATCAGGATCTGTTTGGGTATGTTGGTGATTGGTGGAAGGAGGGGCATCCTGTAATTGGTACGGTAATGTATGTATTTGCCAAGCTCCTTCAGTCTATGAAATACCATCTCCAAAGATGGAATAAGTAGAGCTTCAAAAACTTATTCCAGGAGAAGAATGAGGCACAACAGATACTGAATGACATTACTAGAATGATTAGAGAAGATGGGTTGTCTGAGGTTTTGCTGAGGGAAGAAGAGAAGGCTGCCCAAGAACTAGAGGAATGGGAGCTGAGAGAAGAAATATTCTAGAAACAGAAGGCTAGGATTGATTGGCTGTAAGAAGGGAACATGAATACGACCTTCTTCTACAATTTAGTTAAAGCAAGGCATCATGGTAATGTGATTACTTCTCTGATGATGAAAAGGGGAGAAATGGTATGTTCCACTAGGGACATTTGTAAGGAAGTGAAGTAGTATTTCAGCTCCCTCTTCCATGATAATGGGTAGAGGGACAAGGTGGTGGAGGAATTGATATTAACTAGTATTCCTTCTATTGTTACTCCAGACATGAAGGAGTAGTTGATGAGGCCTATTACATTGGAAGAACTGAAGAAAATGGTTTTTATGATGAAGAAAGTAAAAGCTCCTGGGCCGGATGGATTCCCGATTGAATTTTATCAGGAGTTTTGGGAGATTATCAAAGATGACTTATTGGCTATGGTACAAGAGTCCTAGGAGAACAAACATATGCTTTGGGCCTTGAACTCTACTTTCCTTGCACTTATCGCCAAGGAAGAAGGGGCTGATC
Source organism: Torreya grandis (assembly GCA_037957365.1). Classification (NCBI taxonomy): domain Eukaryota; kingdom Viridiplantae; phylum Streptophyta; class Pinopsida; order Cupressales; family Taxaceae; genus Torreya; species Torreya grandis. The sequence goes on along the minus strand of JARHVA010001997.1, from coordinate 2,747,363 downwards.
CCTTCAGCAAATTATGCCCCATCTCCCTTTGTAATGTGATTTACAAAATTATATCAAAGTTGATTGCCGAAAGGTTAAAGAGGTGTTTGAAGGGGCTGATCTCGAAGGAGCAAAGTGGCTTTGTGGTGGACTGGAAGATTTCGGATGGGATTGTAGTGGCTACGAAAGCTATCCATTCCATGACCAAGTCAAAGGAGAAGGATATGTTTATTAAGCTCGATATGTCTAAGGCGTATGACAGGGTACGGTGGTCTTTTCTTTAGAGGAGTCTGGAGGCTTTTGGCTTTGAGGAAGGTTGGATTAGTTAGGTTATGAGTTGTGTTACTTTGAACTCATTCTCAGTTTTGGTCAATGGTGAGCACTTGAGCCTCTTCGGGGCAACACAGGGAATGCGGCAGGGTGATCCTCTATCCCCCTAATTGTTCCTTCTACTGGCAGAGGGACTGGGGCAGCGAATGAAGGCGTATACTAGTGAGGGCATGATACATGGTTGGAGATGGGGAGGGGGTCTTCTAGTTCTCTCTCATCTTTAGTTTGTGGATGATGTGGCCATGATGGGCTTGGCCACTATGCGGGAGGCTGGTAATATTTACAGATGCCTGGATGCCTACTTGGCGGCTTCGAGACAGATGATTAATGAGGAGAGGTCATCCGTTTTCTTCTTCAACATGCCTTAGGATATTCAACAGAGATTTGGGGACATCCTCTGGTTTCAAATTGGAAGCCTTCTAGTTTTGTATCTGGGGATCCCCATCTCTATGGGCCGACTGGAAAAGGAGTCATGGCAGGGGATTCTAAACAAATTTAGGTCCAAGGTTAATTAGTGGACTCACAGGTGACTATCTTTTTCCAGTTGGGTCCAACTGATTCAGTCAGTGGTCTAGGCCCTTCTTATCTACAAGTGTATGCTATAGGTTGTGCCTGTTAGTTTTGTTAAGGATCTTGATTCCATGGCTAGATAGTTATTGTGGGTCAATAATCTATCTACGACTAAGTGGAGCCTAATCTGATGGGATGTTGTCTGCACCTCAAAGAAGTTTGGTAGTTTGGGGCTTAGACAGTCTTTGATTGCTAGCACGGCTATGGTAGTGAAGCTGTATTGGAGGTGGTGTAATGAACAAAGTAGGGTATGGGCCAAAATTTTGTCCCATAAGTATTTTCCTAGCATTCCCCAGGAGGATCTTCCTAGGTATGGATTATTAGGGAGGGGGTCGGTGATCTAGGATACGCTCAAGAAAGGAGCTATCCTAATTAAATGGGGCCTATTTTGGATTTGCAAAGGTGGGAGGAAGGCAAAGTTTTGGGAAGATTCTTGGGATGGCTACGCCCCTATAGTTACACAATATCTACATCTGACCACTCTTGCCTAGAGATTGAAGGAGGTAGGTTGGAACAATGTTGGCGACTTCAAAGCCTATAGTCTTCAGGATCACCTTACGATGACAAAATGGAAGGAAATAGAGGAATGGCTGATAATGGATATGGGTGCTGAGTGCACAGATTTGTCTTTGATCTTGGCTGAACGCAATTGTAGCGCTCTTAGCGGAGAGGATGAGCTGGCCTAGTTCCTAAATTCTAGAGGTAAATATACAATCTCTTCAGGGTACTAGGTGCTAATCGAACAAAATTTTACAGAGGGTGGGGAGGTTCCCTGGTGGTGAAGGGCCTGGAGCAGCTTTGGATGGCCGAAGTGTAATTGCTTTGCATGGTCACTGGCATGGAACTGGTTCCTGACGTGGGAGAACATTAAGAAGAGGGACTTTTCTGGCCACTCAAAATGTGTTTTGTGTGGGGAAGAGGAGGAGAATATGCCTCACCTTTTTTCTGATGTCTGTTTACCAGCCAATTGTGGCATGCCTGGTGGGGCATTTGGAGAAGTAGGTGTGTACACACCTCATCACTATTGGAATTTTGGTCGAAGCAGGGGAAGCTGACCTCTGTAAGACAATTCTTGTTAGATGCCTGGTATGTAGGCCCAATTTTCTTACTCTGGCAGGTATGGTTAGAGAGAAATTAGAGAATTTTCATGGATGTGAAGCTGGAAGTTTAGTGGGTGTGGGGCCAAATATTAAGAATGGTTCAGGAAATAATTAAGGCCAAGAGTGAGATAGTTCTTCCCATGGTTAAGGGGGACATAGAGGTGGTTGATAGGCTTGGTTTGTAAGAGATCATGCCAACCTTAGCCTACATGAGAAGAAGCAATGGTGGTAAATAACAGACTCAGAGGAGCGGTAGATGGATGCCCCCTGAAGAATTTCATGAAAATAAACATAGACGGATCATCGAGGGGAAACCTAGGACTGGTTGGGATTGGTGGCATTGGTTGTGATGCTTTGAGATTGGTAATTTTCATTCTCTCAGCC
>JARHVA010001997.1:2722500-2737500 GCA_037957365.1 Torreya grandis | reverse complement strand
CACTGGTGACTCGTTGAATCACCCTCTAGAGGATTATGTGACAATCAAAATGCGGGATACATTCTAACATGTTTTCTATTGCAGTCAAATATTTCTACATGGTCACAAACTAGGTGTAATTATATAAGCATTGAAAAAAACATAATTTTAATTTATTTTTGAGGTACTTATGAAGGTCATATGACCATCAATTCATTTTTTTGTTAGTTTTCAAGATCTATTTACTTGTAAAATTAATAAAAAAAATTTGTTATTTTTAAAAAAAAAATGTCTCAAAATAGATTATCTTATCTAAATTTTAATAAAATGGTTTCAAAAAATACCAAACTTTTCTTTAAACAGATGTGTCATACAAATGACTATCTACTATGTTTTCATATAAAAATGGGAATAACTCTTCAAATTTTAGATGTTTGACCTTCTTATATGTAACCATTTCTTATAAAAAATAGTGTTTTAGAAACTAAACTCAAAATTCTACAATTCATGTTTTTATACCATCTTAAATTTTTTAGTGTATCCATATAAAATAATATTAAAATATAGAGTTTTTTTTTTTTTTTAAATTTTTAGCCAAAACATGTCCACAGGTAGGCCCCTTTTTGTCTACCATTTTTCTGCACTTGCCCTTAACAACATATATTACATTATATGACACCCTTTTGTTATCGTGCAAAGAAAAATCAATCAAATTCCTACCATTAAATGCCCAATAATCTATGAGTAAAGGGTCATGAATCCATGTTCTTATTTTATAGAATTTATTATATTTTTCATATTCATGTTTTGGGATGTACTTTTTTTACTAGTAAATCAATCTCTACATGTTGAATTACTCACTATAGATTCTTTGATAACTCGTATTGCCACATTATTATCTATTTTTTATTTCTATTTCCTATTGAATTAAATGCATTAAATAGAATATTTACTATTTCAATATTTCTTCCCTCAATATTTCATCTTCTTAACCCTAAATTATTCACCATAGTGTGAATTATTTTCATTTACATTAATTGAACAAATAGTTGACATTATTTTGTATGTATTTTTATTTTTGAATGCATAGTCCCATACAGATTGAGCATGATGTTGAGATGATCTTGTTGACATTTTATCTTGTATATTTTTTTATTATTTATTGATCTATTTAAATTAAATACCTTTGTGTTTTTTGTATTATTCTTCAAGTTGTGGTTCGAAGAGCTTTATTTTTTATTAAATTAGATGGTGTTCAACCATAAAAGGGATATTAGATTATTAATTAAGTACATTAGACCCTATAGGTGAAGTGAATTACTCTTCATTTAAGAGATATGAATCAGGGTCCTTACATGATGTTAATTATCATCATTCTCAAAAACTTCAAAATGGATGAATTTTAATTATATTATATTTCTTCACGTGTTTCATCATTGAATGCTAATTCATTAGTTAGATGTTCTACATTTTGAACTTCATCATTCAGCAAGTATTTATTAAGTTCTCTTACCTCATTTGGAGACATATCTATATTAAATTCCATGGAATTGGGCATGTTAATTTGATTTGAAATATTACTTATTGTGGAGTAATTACCTTTATCTTGAGCATAATATCTTATAGATGATATCTTATCTTCGTATATTTTTATTTTTTCTATCTTATTTTTAATTTACTCATTTATTATCTCTTCAATTGGTCTTTTGTGGAAACTACCTAACCCTATTATTTCTATTTACACAAATAATTCCATGTCTAGAAAAAAATTTAAGAATTTATAATAATTACTAAAATTAAATGGTGAATCTTTAGAGTGTTAGTAGTACAATGTAGTTTCAATTTTGTAAAATTCAAAATGAATGGGTCAATTTTGTGTGTAAACAAGTAAAATTCATGAACTACAAAGGGTGTTTAACCTTCTAAAAATCATGAATCCCTTATTTCATGTTAGTTCAATCTAAACAATTCCATTTAATGAAGATCCAATGTCCTTTGGAATGGGTGTATTTCCTTTCCAATGGATTACACCCATTACAAAGGGTGTTCACCCTTATATAAAGCATGTACACCCTTTTATGATTCAATGATTTGACATTTCTACTTTGCCTCCAGAATTGCTTCAATTTTAGGCTAGGGGGTTTGAACCTAGCCTAAAACCTATCATGGACTAGCCAAAATTATTTTTAATAAATTTACTTTTCTTTTCTATGTTTACTAAATCATTTTATAACATAAAGCTCCAATGCCTCATTACTAGTTGTGCCTGTGGTGGTGGATAATATTTTCATTATTCTCCACCAACCTAATAGCTATTGAATTCATCCATATATAATGATTATTATTCTATGGGTTTGTCAAAATGTGGGAGTATCCTACCATTCTTAATTTTTGGGGGTTTTGAATGAATTTTAATAAATTTCCTACGAGCACTAGGCCATTACAACTAAAAATTAGTTATAGTCTATTTCTCTATTTTACGAACATTATTTCTTCTACAATTCCATTATAAATGGCTTTAATCCATTATTACAACCTCTTTATTTATAAAGAAACCCTTGGGATCTTTTATGAGCACAAGTTTTTTAATCTTTTGTGCACTGGATATCCTCTTCTTTTTCTACATAGATCTATGTCTACTAGGGTCTTTATACATCTATTTGAAAAAAACACAACAATAATAGATTGAAGTATGAAATATATCTATACTAGGATCCTCATAAATCTATTTCATACTAGATTTATATAAAAATATATACAACCACTTTGTAGATCCATTCACAAGTGAATGTGGTTATTTTGTGGGTATATTATGTATTTAATGTTGAGGATTTAGTGATTTATATAGTAAAAAAATATTTGCATATTTTTATTTTTATTTTAAGGAAAAAATAAGTGAATATATCATAGATGTGGCATGTGGCACATGACATAAGGGTGCTGCATTTATAGGTAACTATCGCCTACTATTTAGTATTGTTTTATGTCTTATAGAACAATTTTTTTTTATTATAATTTGCCTATAATGGATATGCATATAATAGGTTGATTTTATTTCTATTCAAATTTTAATCACATATGGATTAATTAATTCTATTGGATATTTTTTCTCACCAAGTATTGTTGTATTTTTAATCATCTTATTTAACTCTACTAGTAAAAACATATGAAATCTAAGGTACCACTAGTTAGGAAAAAAATATTTTGGAAGTATTATTATAGTGAATATAGACCAACACTAATGTGTTAAAAAGAGATTTGAAAAATTTGGATATTTGAATTAAATTGAATGTTATTAATAATGTCCAACACCAATAGTTCTATGGGAACATTGACTAATTTTCCTTGCTTTAAAAATATATTTTATGATATCAGTTTCATTTTTGATCTTGAATATTATAATGTATATGTTGATAAAAATAAATTAGCCTCTTTTTATAGTCTCTAATATTCAAACAAAGTATTCAAAGAGTTAAATTGTATGCTATGAGTGTAAATATATATTAGTTTTCCTTGTCCAACCCTCAAAATTAATTAGATAATGCATCTATCAAAAGCTGCACTCAAATAGACACATATATTTTAGGTAACTACCTTGAAGTCTTATTTTTTGTAGTTATACATTTATTTTAAATAATATTAATGAAATTTATATTTACATCATAAGGTGTATTTCATTGAGGAATCCTTAACATTGTTCATTTAATCAAAGTTTACTTTAAAATGAGGACTATGCTGCATGTAGGGAGTTGATACTATTATTTTTTATTTTTTTTAAAGAAATATTTTAGGGTTTGATAAAAAGAGAGGAGATGGTGTATTATACATATGAAACTTTCATTTGTGATTTTTAGGTTGTTGGGAAGTCCCAGGGTGTCCTCTCTAATAGGATGAAAGGACCAAAACTAAAATTTTTAGAGACAAACAAATTATTGAATTAATTTTTTTTGATATCATGGTAAGAGTTTCCAATGAAGGGACGTCTTTCATAACATATCCTGAGCCACATGATAAAAAACAACATGCATTATAATATAATTATTTGAAATAATAATTTGTGACATATACATTCACAATGAGTCTCTAGACTTGTTTTATCTTTATACAACATAAGAAGTATCCTCTGAATTATTTTAAAAGGAAATAAAAGTTGGTCATAAATTTATAAAATTTTGTTCGACATTTTAATCACAATGTTGCTAGAAATATTGGAATCAAATACCTCAAAATTTGTTATAATTTTTACTGTCATACTTGAAGGTAATTTTTGTTTTGGTGTATTCTTAAATACTAATAAAATGTGTTCATATAATGAAATTGAAAAAAACTATTAAAAAATTAAAATTTTGTTGTTGTTGTTGTTGTTGTTGTCATTGTTGTTCTTGTGTTAGTTTGAAAAATAATTATAGCTCCTACCACAAGTAGTTTTTAGGAATGATGAATTTACAATAACTCTATAATAAAGTACACCATCATAGATAATAATATATTAAACATAATTTGCATATATAAAAAAGTAGTGTGGCTCCTTGAGCCTATATGGCATGGTAAGGAGACTTATTTTATTTTGTTTAATAAGACATGTTCATATACAATTACACCATGTGCTATCCTCCATTGAAGATATTTCATTTGTGGAGTGAGTAAACTCCCACCTTGTTCAATTTTTCTCTTGCACATCTATAGAAGCCTACAATCTTGCCATTGTTACTTGACTTAAATTCAGTTCAACTAGTCTCACCATAAGGACCATATGTCTTAAAACTAGTGATTAGCATCAAATATTTGAGGATGATTGATCCATTATAGTCGCCATAATGCCTAGATATTTGTTTCAAAAATTTAGTTTCCTCAAAATTGATCTAGAATTCAAACCATAAATACATATAATATTAAGTGGTTGAGTCTAAAACTAAATTATAATAAAAATGTCAAGAACGATTTTTACAATGATGAAAAAATGATAAATTTATATAGAAAATACATGTTATTATAAAACCATATTAACAATTTCAGCTATGATGTACTTCCTCATATATATTTTTACATATATTTAATTACAAATTAGTTTATATAAATTATATACTAAAAATAAAATATTTAATTAAATAAAAAAGACAAAATTATTTATACCGTCTTTATTTCACCTTCCTTGAGTCCATGTTCAGTGGCAGAGATAGTGTTGGTCACATTGTTTTGACCGAAAAGACCATAGTCAACTTGTATGGCATGAGTATCTTTTCCATACTTTATCGTGATGCTTTTGATATTCGTGTATGTTCTATTTATCCATGGAGTTCCCTCAAAGCTGCCCCATGGTCCCTCTATTGTGTAGTGTGATATTCTTGTATGTAACAAGTGTATTTAGCTAAGGCAAGGGTTGTTCTAAACCCAGGTTTAATGCTTCAATTTCCCATCTACAAATAATTTATAGTAAACTAGATATCAATAATATGATGAATGATAACATCAACTATGGACTCAAATAAACCCCAAAATCTAGTATTAATATTATAGTCTTCTTATATCTATGCATATTCATTACTTGACCACTATTGCTTTTTCATCTATACACATATTATTATAAATACATATTATCAATAAACTAGTAATAAATGTAAATGTAAAATATAAATAATGTATGACTACCATTGTAAACAAACTTTAGATTTGACAAGGTATCCAATGGCTCAGAACTAATCGTGCATGTGATAGTGGATTTGATTTCCATCATTCTCAACCTACCTAACAACTAACAAATTTTCCCATATAAAACCATTATTCTTCTAGTTATTCATCAAAATGTGGGGGAATCCTTTCAATCTTCATTATTAGTGGTTTTTAATGCATTTTATTGATATTCTTGGGAGGACCACACCATTACAACTACACCTCAGTTACGACCTGTTTTATTGGCATTATTTTATTTTATAAATATTCTTTCTTCTATAAGTACATTATTAATGGATCAAATCCCTTGTTACACTTTCTTTCTTTACAAAGGATCTGTGGGGTTCTCTTATGAGTTCAATTTTTTTTTTTTTAAAGTTCCCTAGATATTATTCTCTTCTACAAGCTCCTAATCTCTACTAACCAAAAAATATACTTTCGAGAAAGCATGGCAAGAACTAGCCAATATGCAGCCCTAGTATTAAAATGATTTTTCAGTTCGTTAGTGACATATATATGAAAAATATTTCTTTTATTCTCTATAGGTCAACATAGTCCTTCAAAATTCACCCAAACTAATTAACATTTTAAGGCACTTGATGATCAACATAGTCCTTCAAAATTCACCCATACTAATTAAAATTTTAAGGCACTTGATGATCATTCAGAGTGTGAGCACTTTAGTAATGTGTTTCAAGAAAGTATGAAATCATCCGAGATCAAGATACTTTTACTTGCTTACTTTGTATTTGTAATATAAAAACTATTTTACTATGATATTATCTCATGACATGATTTTACATTGTGTAATTTTTTTAATAAGAGTATTTTAATAAGGCAAGGGTACTATGACCTGCTCTCACAACATGATTTTTTTTAGTTTAATTTATGTATCAAGACTATTTTAATAAGGTGAGTGGGGTATTAATCTTGAATTTATTTATTCAGTTTCCCAAACTTGAATAGTTTTAAGCGCCCTAGATATCAATAATATGAATAGTCTTGTATACTTTTTATATTAATTAATTTAATAATATCTATTTCATCAACATAATAATATGATAAGCACTAACATCACCTATGGCCTCAAAGAAATAATTTGTTTGGTATTTATATTAAATTATTTTTATATTTAGGCATCCTCATTAGTAGACTACGATCACTTTTTCATCTAAATGTATATTATAAATAAACTATATATAAATTTAAATATATATTACCCTTTACATACGACTACCAATGCATGAATATTTCAGAGTTGACAAGGTATCCAATGCCTGAGTACTGGTTGTGCATGTAGTGGTGGATAATATTTCCATTATTGTCAACCAACCTAATAGCTATTGAATTCATCCATATATAATGATTATTATTCTATGGGTTTGTCAAAATGTGGGAGTATCCTACGATTCTTAATTTTTGGGGGGTTTTGAATGAATTTTAATAAATTTCCTTGGAGCACCAGGCCATTACAACTACACATTTGTTATAGTCTATTTTGTTATTTTACAAACATTGTTTCTTCTAAAAGTACATTATAAATGGATTTAATCCATTATTACAACCTATTTCTTTATAAATAAATCCTTGGGATCTTTTATGAGCACAATGTTTTTATCTTTTGTGCACTTGATCTCCTCCTCTTTTTCTACATAGATCGATGTCTACTAGGGTCTATATACATCTATTTGAAAAACACACAATAATAAGAAATTGAAGTATGAAATATGTCTATACTAGGGTCGTCATAAATATATTCTATATTACATTTATATAAAAATATATACAACCACTTTCTAGATCCATTCAAAAGTGCATGTGGTTATTTTGTGGTTGTATTATGTATTTAATGTTGAGGATTTAATGATTTATATAGTAAAAACATATTTGCATATTTTTATTTTTATTTTTATTTCAAGGAAAAAATAAGTGAATATATCATAGATGTGTCATGTGGCACATGGCATGTGGGTGTTGCATTTATAGGTAACTATCACCCAATATTTAGTATTGTTTTATGTCTTATATAACAAGTTTTTTATATTATAATGTGCCTGTAATGGATATGCATATAATAGGTTGAAGTCATTTCTATTCAATTTTTAATTACATATGGCTTAATTAATCCTATTGGGTTTTCTTTCTCACCAATTATTGTTGTATTTTTAATTATCTTATTTGACTCTACTAGTAAAAAAATATGAAATCTAATTTACCACTAGTTAGGAAAAATTTGTTTTGGAAGTATTATTATAGTGAATATAGACCAACAATAATGTTTTAAAGAGAGATTTGAAACATTTGGATAGTTGAATGAAATTTAATTTTATTAATAATGTATAATACAAATAATTCTTTGGAAACATTGACTAGTTTTCCTTGCTTCAAAAAAAATTCTGTGATATCAGTTTCATTTTTGATCTTGAATGTTATAATGTGTATGTTGATAAATACAAATTAGCCTCTTTTTATAATCTCTCGTATTCAAAGAGTTAAATTTTATGTTATGAGTGTAAATATGTATTATTTGTCCATGTCTAACCCTCAAAATTAATTAGACAATGCATCTATCAAAAGCTGCACTCAAATAGACACATATATTATAGGTAACTACCCTAAAGTCTTATTTTTTGTAGTTATACATTTATTTTAAATAATATTAATGGAATATATATTTACATCATAAGGTGTATTTAATTAAGGAAGCCTTGGCATTGTCAATTTAATCAAAGTTTACTTTAAAACAAGGACTATGGTGCATGTAGGGAGTTGATACTATTATTTTTTATATTTTTTTAAGGTAATATTTAAGGGTTTGATAAAAAGAGAGGAGATGGTGTATTATACATATGAAACTTTCATATGTGTTTTCTAGGTTTTTGGGATGTCCCAGGGTATCCTCTCTAATAGGATGAAAGAACAAAAAATGAAATGCTTAAAGACAAACAAATTATTATAGTAATGTTTGGTGTAGTCATGGTAGGAGTTTCCAATTAGGGGATGTCTTTGATCATGTATCCTAAGTCACATGACAAAAAACAACATGAATTATAATATAATTATTTGAAACAAGAAATTGTGACATATACATTCGTAAACAGTCTCTATGCTTGATCTATATTTATATTATCTCTAAATCAAAGCATCTATAAGATTTACGCTAACTCTTTATTTCAAACACTGAAAATACTCCATGAAACTCTTCTTCAATCTCTTTGTGGCTCCTCCTTCAAATATGGCCCCTTTCTTTTCTTTAAGTCATTATGTTGAATGTGGCATAGTGTTCTCTTTACTTCCTGTTCCTCTTAGTCAAAATATATAATCTCTAACACTTCTTTAAAGTGTTCCCTTACTTTAGTTTAGCATGAAAACGTGTGAAATAATGTGAAGTTACCACCATTCACCTTATACAAATTCACAGACTTGGTTATTATCATAGGATTTAAAAATTACACATGGGTGAAAACTAAGGTTAGTTCCTTCATGAATTCCATGCTCCATGGACTAGTGATCCAATTAAGGATTTTAATGCTTCAATGTTACATTGTGGATTCTTTATGTTATGTGAACTCATGAAACTAACTATACCACTTGAATGTTGTCATGTGTCTATCCAATGTTATTATCCCATCATTTATTGTGACCTATTAGTAGTACATGATTATAACACTTGTCAAAATCATATATTTATTCAATCATATGACTATGTTTTTATCCCATGAATTACATTAGACTTTTGAATTTAAGTGGTTCTATTTTACCTTACAATTCAATTCATAATTACAATAGGTTTAATTATATATATTAACTAAATAATTTATCTTGTTCACCTATTACATAGGTAATTATAAATTGGCTTCCATGAACCTATGACACATAAAATATATGTGTGTGACATTTTCCAATACTTGAGGCTATGAAGTTGCCAAATTGACATGAAACATAGACTTGTGTAATAAAATGTGACCCAAAATGTGATTCCATATGAACTTAGTGATGTCAAAATATGACCTAAGAACCATGGTGATTTGACAAATCTTTTATAAGGTTCCTTATTTACAATTAAAAAATTATCTTTCAGGATTTGTTGATGAGAGATTTATTGTACATCTTATATGCTCTAATTATAAGATTGATCGAATGCTTGACAATAAATGACACTCACTTGTAATAGAAAAATTCATAATTAGCCTATGATTGTTAGTGTATCTTTTCTTGAATTAGAAAGAATAGTGCCTTTTTGCTTAACGTGTAGAGTGGTAGAAATATCATTTACAATTTTTTTAACGAGTAGCCTTTATGTGCTCATATAACATAAAATTTGAAATATTTCCATTAACTCAGTTTGCCAAAACCATGGGAGAGCTCACATGAAACATAACCAATTGGAAAAGTATACATTAAATTTTGGATGATAGGAGCATAATAGGGGATTGGATCGGCCTACGACCATATCTTCCTAGTGTGGTAGTCTATCGAGAGAACAAGGATTACAAGAAATGTTTTTTTAGTAATCTATGAACTGAATAAAGATGAATAGGGATGCTTATACGATGTTCTAATCATTTTGAAAGGTGGACAAATATATTAGAGAAAGATATTGGAGGGATTTAGGTAAAAATAATAGTCAATGGCATATGGTAAGGATGTCAATATTAAAATTTTTCAAGTCATTATTGATTAAATGTTAGTGTCTAAAAATATTAAAATGTGAACATCACCAATTTCAATCTTGAATTTTAGTGTTAAAAACCTTATTTTATGATAAGAGATAAATGTTTAAGGCCTAAAAAATAGTGTGCCCACACCCATATTGAACATAATTAGGGATTTCAATCCTTGTGCCTCCATTAGGATAATCTATAGATTTTTTGTGTCTCCCATTGTGTGTAGTCTAATCACTGATGGAATTTGAACTTGAGTCACTATAATACAAATTCATCTGATTTAATCCTTAAACCACAATGAGGGGAACTAAAATTTCCATGGTTTTAGATGTTTGAATTAACTAAGGAGTAGCTCTAAAAGTGGGACATGGGGATGGTGTTGGATTCATAACCTCTGAGGAGTGTTCCTCTTTGTTTAAATGGATAAGTCTAACCCCCACCTCAAGTTGTCCGCATGGCCACTTGTTTAAAGTGTCCAATGGGCCCAATGAGAATAGAACCTTGGTTAGTGATTATAAACTATTTTTTTATAGCCATTAGATGAAGCCTTTGGTTCCTATAAATGAATGTTAATTTTTTATTAAATAATGCATTTTTAAAAATATATATTATTTTAACTTGTTTTATAGGTATCTTTCGGTGGTAAAAAATTTTTAGTTATAATGGGTCCTAACACATTGATAGTTATTTTTGTGTAGTACGAGATGATGGTTGATTATCTTTATTATGAGGATGACCATTAATTAAATAAATAAAAGAAATAACTCATACATTATATAATTATCTCAACTTTTTTCATGTTAATGTGGTACATACTATTTGTGTCACAACAAATTATTAAAAAAACTATACTCAGTTGTCACATGAGCATTTATGTAGAGAGATTCGAATGGATCATATAAATCAACCTCATATGATCCCTTATAATATCCCACCACCATTTTTTAATGTTAAAAATGTCTTTTAGTTTGTTAGATCACCATCCAATGTGAATACATCTACATGTTAACCTCATGTTGTTATATCTTTGAAACATATGGAACATGCTCATTTGCATAGTGATATTGGATAATAGATTATTGATAAATATTTTATTGATGCACTTATTTATACATGGCATACTCATATGTGTGTTTTTTCTAATTCCATGTATCTCCTTGAAACAATTATCGATATTTATTTTCATTGGGATGATGATATTAGATAATACACATCTCACAACTATTTTTTTGATACTTTGAGTGATACATCAGATATTGAATAATTAGTTAGCCATAATATCCTATATTTTGTGCCTCACTAATACATGTTTACATTTATTCATCTACTTTAATTTTAGTCATAATTATTTTATATTTGTTTTATTTAATGTGATTTCCTCCGTTGGTTTTCATTACGTTCTACTTTTATCTTCTTGATTGATCTTGGAACTTTCCTTCCCCTGTGGCGATATTACTTTTTTCCCTTGGTTTATCTTGAATTGTATATTTATTTGGAATTTGACTTTCCATTTAGTTATTAATATCCTTCCAAACCAAATGAAAATATTTGCCGATGTTTAAAAAATTTCTATATAGACTTCCACCCTAGTATTGCATTGACTTCTAATGAAACTTTTAGGTTGGTCATAATGCTCCTCATCTTATTTATTATATTTTTCATGCCTACTTTTCCATATTTTTTTCTTTGATGAGACATTTATGTATTATTCTTTCTTTTGCCCTTATGATTCTCCTATGTGCATTCACTCTATTCTACAATATTAAAATATGAAAAAACATTATAAAACATAAAAATAGAAAATGTGCATTAATAGTGATATTATCGATACTGTAGACACTTAAATTAGTTTTAACTATCTTATAAATTCATGCTAACATCATAGTAAATCATCTAATAAATCTTTTATTCATATTAACAACCCTAGTCAATTCACTATTCATCCCCTGTGATCAATTAAATAATTATTCCATGATCACAACCATTCCTACAAAATCACATCACTTCATTTTAGTTGAATATTTAGGTAATATTATTCCTCATTCTAAATTCCATCAAATTTGGAATTTAGTAAATCTATTAATCCTGTTTTCCTCTCACATCCCTCAAATCCCAATGAAATCGTCACATTCTCCCACGAATGAATTTTGTATTCATTTATAATCCACATAAAATCACTTTTTCAACTTGGCATGTCATAAGCCCATGCCTCATCAAATATTGATCATACACACTTCATCCCTATTTGGTTCACACTCCACCTCCAAAAATTAATGGATGGAAGACTAGTCCTAAATAATAGGTATTGATCCAAGATTTATGGTCCACATCCATCATCCTAATGGGTAAATGCAAAAATTTAGGGGATAAAAAACATGACAAAATTAAAATCACAATTTTTTATTTATAAATTTTTTACACCTTGTTTTTTTTCAAAAAACTCATACCTACATTTGCTTACCATGATGCCAAATCGAAAGGGTGGACACCCTTTATGGATCAAAAAGTGTGTACACCCTTTGAGAAAGATAATTTTATCCCAAAACCTACATTTCATTTCATGATCTTGCATCTTTCAGATTTTTAATAAAATGAAGAGGACGTGCATGCCTTATCCTGCCCTACATCATAATAACTTGATTCCACATTTTGATCATGGTCTTAGGTATGTTATTTTTGTTAAATTTATATTTTAGGGTTTGTATTTATATATATTTATGTTTAGATCACTAAAATTAAAATTTTATTTCTCTCATAGTTATTGAATAATTTTTTATTTTTATAGATCTACATATAAAATTCGATGGACCCATTTATTTAAGAAAATGTTGAAAAAAACTATGATCCAAACCATCAAAATTATTATCAATGGTTTGCATGACTTTCCAATTTCTAATTCATTCAATTCTCTTATTAGTAGATTGGAGGCAATTTCTAACGAAATGGGAAATGTCACTTTGTAACATGATGCAATGTTGCATCAAAGAGAAATATTGAAAGAATATTATTATGATATATTATCATATGAGTAAATTAAAATAAAAATTGTGTGGTTTTTTGGTTAACCTTGGAAGCAACAACCACCACCAACAGGTTGCAAACAGATTAACATTGATTTGTGTGTTCATGTAGAGATAAAAAAATTGGCATAGGTGGTGGATGGTGTTTTATGAGCCTCCATACAATAATAATTCAGTTACATAATAATTTTTGAGAAAAAATTAATTCAAATTTTTTCTACAATAAATAATAAAATCTTTCAACATGGAGGTAGGTCCTCATTTGATAGACCTTATGTTAGGCTAAAAATAAACTTCCATAACTGAGTTTAGATAAATATAAGGACAATAACACAGACTTCTATCACTAAAATATTATATCTTAGTAAATATATGTAGACCGTTTAGGGATTTATTGGTCTCATACCAGTTATGATTTACCATGGGATTAATACACTCAGTTTTACATAGGCTATAGGTGGTGCCACATCTAATAGTGTCCCCCTACTATCGATGCTTGTATCTCTCCTACTATTGGTCTTAGTGTCCCTCCTACTAGGATTGACATGACTAATAGTCATCTTATAGTTCCCTTACATCATTACACACATGTGGGATGAAGTGTAATGAACCCCATGCTCAATTTATCCACAAATAGTTTACATATGTGGAGACTAGACTTATATTTGTGCATCAAACTAGTAACCAATAGTCTCCATTTATAATTGCTTCAACATCTCTAGATAATAATATAGAATAATATATTTCATCTACACTTTATTTAGCACATATGGACACTAACACACCTAAGAATATGGCATTTCTAGTTCCTTCAAAACCTATAGACACTATCATGCCAGATTATACATCATTTGTAGGACCTTCACCACCTCCCATTAACACACAACTCCTTATGTAGGATTATCTACTTTATAATCTATATTTGACACATAGGTTAAATTTAAATTATAGTTTTATATGCATGTAAAATAATATTAAGTTAATAATTTAGTATATATTTACTTATTTGATAAATATTTGACTTCTTTAATCTTTTACTTGTATAAATGGTCATTGATATCTTATATACCTTAGTTTGCCTAAGTTATTGTGTTGAGGCTTAAATTGGCACTATTGTAACCTACACTTAGGTTTGGAAAGGTATAACATACATAAATTTATATATTGTATAAATATTTTATATAAAACATACTTTTAGTATAGAAGGAATAATGTTTCTATCTTTATATCTATCTCTCACTCTTTTTTATGTACATAAGGAATAACACTAATTTAGATTTATATAAAATTAGGTTTACTTTTATTTGATTCAGTATTGACATCTTTATTTGTTTATTTTATAAATGATTAAAAATGTTATAGTTATCACCCATGGATTAGAATAACATTTGACTAATGTTTTTGTTTCTTCCCAAAATACACTATCTTCCGAACTGCACGTAGTATAGAGAGAGATACTAGTGATAACACATATTAAGATTATTTTTTAACTCTAAGTAATGATAACCTACATCATTTTTATATTTATAAGCACATATAGATCCAACACTATATGTATGTTCCATACGATTCTCCATCATATATATACTCATAGTTACGCAACCCATTACAGTCATTTAGGGTGCATGGGGTGAGCCTACAATCATCTTGTTTCAAAATATATA
>JARHVA010001997.1:2680000-2710000 GCA_037957365.1 Torreya grandis | reverse complement strand
TACCTTTTCCCTTCATGAAACCATGAGGATAAAAAATATCCTATCTTGTCTTTTTTTCTTTCTAATTGCGTGAGTTGAACCTTAATCACCAACCACAATTCCCTACGAAGAAAAACCTATGCTTAAATCCTCCAATGTATGTATCAACCCCATATTCTAACATGGTATATAAGTTGAGGAAGAATCTATCATTACTCACCAAACAATTATGTGTCTTAAGCGTACTATAAGGTGAGGGACTTCTGTGCTCCAAGACATAGGCCCTACAGAACATCCCTTAAGGAATGATTTCCTGGCATCCCTTTAGTCAAATCTTATAGATGAAATGTACATGAAGGGAATATACCCTCTTGTGAAACATCATTAATTAAAAACTTCTATGGACTTGGGCCTTATCATACCATAAAGTGTATAGGGATGCACCTAATTGATCCTGTTATGCTTAGTTTAAGACTAATTGAACACAAATATATTTTTAGTGCAAGGGAAACCAACCTCCCATAATATATTGTGACATACCATTTCAAGTGAGGGTTAATAAATTAACTTCTTCATCCTTCTTTTGAGGTAGATACGTGGACTATATATCGGTTACACACCTTTATTTACCAAGCATAAATCTTTTCCATTATTTGTGTGTTTTTTAAAACTCATTTTGATTAAAAAATACATACAATAGACATCAAGTCAAAAACCAAATTTCAAATCTATTCAACTTTGACTAAGTCAATTTAAAATTCAAACATCAAGTATACTTTGACCAAGTCCAAATCCAATTTAAACATCAAAATCTAGTCAAATTTAACCAATTTCAAGTAAAATATGATCAACTTTGTCCAAGCCAAATCCCAAAATGTCAAAAAGGTCAAATTTCACTAATTCAACATCCCAAAGTCAAATCACATTAAGTCAGACATTAAAGTCAAACCTACAACAACTTTAACCAAGTCAAGTCAGCATCAAAGTTCAAATGCAATCAGATATGACCAAATTAACCAATCAAATTCAAACTCATGTCCAAATTAAACATTTTTTTCAACATTCAAATCTAGTCAACTTTGACCAAATCAAATAAAATCAGGGCAACTTTGACCAAGTCAAATATAGTTAGCTTTGATCAAGTCAAATATATAAAATAAAATCCAGTCAAATTTGATGAAGTCTAATAACAAAATGTTAAAACTGGTTTATTTTGATGAATTCGCATAAATTACAAATGAACTAAGCAAATTTATTGAAATCATATTATTTTATTTCCACTCAATCTTGTGAATTTATTGGTTGGGAATGAATAAGTCATGACATCCATATTTTATTCCATCTAAATCAAATCCAATTTCAATAATCAAAATCTAATTTGAGCTTAATCACATCACACTGCGAACATAAAATCAGTCCAAATCAAAATCAAATTAATAACCAACATAATATAGGTCATGGTATATCAAAACCCATTTGTCCAAATTCATATTGACTCCCACAATCTTAATCATGTTCTAGCATCATAGTACCAATGTCAGGACATGATTGAGCAAATCCTATATATTATCCAATGGGTATGTAACCTAGAATCTCTTATTGACCCTTCATCCATGAATCTAACATCTAATTCCACAAAGTTATAGACCTCAAATAATCTACTATATAACACCCATCTACTCCTAGAGGCATAAAATACCCAAAAATCTAGTCATGCCCTATCATTTCCCCTATAAGGGCCATAATCTACTAAAAAACCAAGTGCATCCAAGTCTGAGAATCGCTCACTAGAGATATACCAAGATAACTTTAAAAATAAAAATACTACATATCCACTTCCAAAAAAAGTTTGAAATAGTCTATTGATCTTTGATGAACCTTTTTTGTTAAATCACCCATCTTTTGATCAATCCCAAACAATCATTGGCCTACCCATATTTTATGAATGACACAAATTTGATTAGCCAATCCTTGATAATCCATCACCTAACCTTTCACCCATACTTGATTAACGTATCTTTTACCAACCTATTCTTGGTCAGATATTCAATGGCCTACTATCCATTGATTTATCACCCCATCTCCATTCACGTATTGAACCATCCTAATACCAAATACCTCTTGAGGTAATGATACATGAAGATAAAAAGCACAAACATTACTTATATTTGGATAGGATCAACATAAAAAACAAATCAACATTGACATCCTACATGTTTGGTACCACATCATTTACCAAATCCAGTCT
Source organism: Torreya grandis (assembly GCA_037957365.1). Classification (NCBI taxonomy): domain Eukaryota; kingdom Viridiplantae; phylum Streptophyta; class Pinopsida; order Cupressales; family Taxaceae; genus Torreya; species Torreya grandis. Next base: position 2,707,773 of record JARHVA010001997.1, on the reverse strand, counting down.
CATCAAAGAGGAGGAAATCAACAATAAAAATCATTTAGGGTTACATAGGGATGGCCCTATAGCTTATAATCAATGCAATAAATATAATATATCAAGAAAAATCCTCCAAATCATGAACTTAAAATGCAAAGGACTTGTCTTTCATGAGCATGGAATCATCTAATCCATACATATACATATACACAAAGGATCTCATGACATCGACTACAAACCATGAGTTCGTAAACATAAAAGATCTAGTCATATTATAAGGGTTGTTCTACCGTTAATCCTTGTAAAAAAATACATCCCCATTAGCTATCTTGGCATTCAATCTTCCAGACTCATTGATTGGGAATAACAAAATACATTAAATTTAACTTTTTTCTAACATAATCTAACAATGATAAAATTCATGATTTACATCCAGATAGAAGAGAATAAAGTTTCATCAACACATCCTAGGTAATATCAAGTATTCCTCAATCATAATCTAAAATCAAAGTTTGCTAGTGAAACCTTATTTGAGGTGTTAGGGTGAAATCTAACAAATTGAAATCCAAAGTCCCTTGGTCAAACCTTGTTTGAGGAACTATGGTAAAATAAAAATCAAAAGTCAAAAATTTAGTAGTCTAAATGCTTTAGTGAAAACCTTTTTTAGGTGTTATCAAACCAAAATCAAAATCAACATCAAGAAAACACCATTAGTATAGAATATAATCTCCTAAGTGTCTAACTAGTGGATATTCTGTCTTGATTAATGTGATATTGTTGGTCCCAATCCACCTTGACATCACGAACACATTCCACCCCCAAATCCTTCACATAATAAAAAAATGTGCTTAATCCAATACAATTTTTTATTCACCCTCATTTTTGGTACCATATTTCATATGGGTTGAGATGACATCTCGATCAATTTGTAAGAAGACAATATAAACAATAATAAAGTTCATGATGACATATCTGGAGTGCATACATGAAGATCAAAAAGGGTTAGAATTATGAATCTTGTAATCCTCCATTGAGTTGGGATGCTAAAACAAATTATAAATAAAAATTTAAAAGATAAAGAGAAATAATCCATCCAATGTTGAAACCATGTTATGGTGCCTTGGGCAAGTACCATGTTCAAAACTAGGCATATAACATCATGTGTACATAATCTATTATCTTGAAGTAACTCAATAGTTATGTTTATCCCCATCCCCATCTGGTCCTTCATTCAATCCATTCCATTGAATTCATTTTATCCATACTATTTAAATCCTCATCCTATCTCCATCCTATTCCATCACATCATTCCCATCTTGACCATTTGAAATAAATAGAAGATGTTTTAATCCTTGTTTTGAGAAGGATCTTGGTATGTCCCCCATGAAGTCCTTCAATGACTAGACACTTGGGTGTTACATGACATGGTCCTTAGAGATTCTTAGTCAATTCCCATCCTCATCCAATATCATCCAACATAATCCTTTCATCTATTTCATCTATTATCATGTTGCATCCCATTATTTGAACATGTTTTCCCTTTCCTGGTGACCACTTCATATAATTGATCCAAAAAATAATAAAATTAGTAAAATACTAAACTTAATAAAATAAAAAAAATACTAAACTTCATAAAATTAAAAAATACTAAAAAAATTAGAAACAATGCAAAAATTCAAAAACATAAAAAATCATAAATAGTCTAAAAATAAAAAAGACCAAAAATATCTTGAATAGATATAAATCTATATAACATTTATCTTTTCCTCATTTTAGTCAATAATCCTTGATTAATCTTTGATCCAATCATTCTATCTCTTTGGGATATTTTATTCCCACACCCATCCTATTTGGTGCAAAGTCATCAATCCAAGCTCGAAAGATTCACCCTATTTAGGGCAAATCAATGTTTGTGCTTACTTATAGATATCTTATTCCTAATTCATCCTCTTTCATGACTCCTATATTGGGGGAATCATAAAAATATAAATATCATCGAGAATTCTCACATTTATTTTGAATTGATTATGTTGGATTATTTTCATGATCTAAAGTTATTTTGTTTTAGTGTTTTTATTACATTTTTGGTTATCTAGGTAATTCATACATGTTAGTTGGTTATTTAACCAACACATATTTCCTGAAGATTTTCAATCTTACCTTGTAAAAAAATAAATTATGTTTTTGATATTGAATAAATAAATTACTTATTAATCCTTTATTTTGAGGGTAATCAGTGGTATCAAAACTTGGGAATTTAAGTGAAGTATTCACATTAAATGAGATTTTGTTGTTTCTACTCTAGACAAAACTAATGAAAATAATTTCTATATGTTAAACCACCTAAGAGTTAGGCATGGAAATAGGTTCTATAATCTTCTGATACACAGGGTGAAGCTTTTGGATCTTAATGCCAAAGAATTATACTACGACCTTGTTTAGGCTCATATAGAGCTTGATAAATTGATAGACACTATGGATTTCAAATATGTGCATTGAACTTGTTTTACTCACATCTAGTAACCACATTCTAAGAACACTATATTCTAGTTTTTATTTTTGTCTCACTTCTATAAACCCAAATTATTTTGTTAGATATTAATTTTATGTGAATTTTTAGTTCATAGTTTATAGCGTCATTTTGATTCATAGAAATGGGGTGATTTTTGATTTTTTGATTACATTATATAATATAATATAATATAATTTATCACTTTTAAGTAAAATTGGATGTAATAGTTGTAAAATCCTTTCATGAAGAAAATAATGTCTCGACTAGAGGAGGCCATGATCTTGTATGTAGGAATACAAATTTGATTATAGAAATAATAATGACATCCTAATGTGAGTATAGTACAAGGAATTTTGAGTAAAATTTTAGATATTTTAAATTTCTAGAGGGAGAAGCACCTATAATAGGCAATGGCTCACTAAGTAAACATGATATTTCCTTTATGATCTTGAGAGGCAGATTAATATTCACTATGGTTTCATAGAGAGAGCTAAATAGAGCAAAGAAATAAATAAATAATCACTCCATAATGCTTTGTGTTAAAACCTTAATATTACACTCTTCCACTTTGACATGGATCCCATGAAGAAAATGAAAGCATAATACATATTTTTTCATCTAAGAAAAATTGTAGGTGAATTAATTGCTTCTACATGTAGGAATATTGTTAAGTAAATTAATTTCACATGTATGAATTTATTTTATTTGAAAACTAGAAAAATTCAAAGTTTAAATAGTATATCTTCCATATTTATTCTATAAATAATTGTAGAGAAATTAGTGGAAGATATGTTGTGAAACTCTTGGATGTTAGAAAGGTCTAGGGTTCAAATCTCTTTCATATATATTTTTGGTTCAAATCAGTGATATAAAGTGTATTTTTTGACAAGTCTAAAATTACTTATATTCTTGTAAATAAATTCTATTTTTTAAGGTAAAGGTAAAACCTCTAATATCATCCCCTTTTTTCTTGACCTACTTGTACTTTTAGCATCATGGCTAAAATTGTTAGTCTCCTTTCTAGAAATGGTAAATTGTAACCTAAAAACTATATGAAATGGAGTATAAACATGGATAACATCCTAATATTTAAAAATTTATGGTAAATCACTGTGAAGGAGACCACACCACCAACCAAAGCAGCAAAATTGGTTGAATATCAGAGATGTGATAAACATGCACTCACCCTATTGAAATCATCATATACAAAACATGTTATCTTTCATTTTGAGGCAGGTAAAATTGGTGCATGCAAATAATGAAAAACATTAAAATATTTGTTTGATAATCAACTTGTATATAAAAATATTAACCTTCTTATGCAATTTTTGAATAATAAACTGATAAATAATGAATATGTCTTTGAATATATCTCTCACATGAAAATATTAAAACAAGAGTATTATATTATAAGGTGTAAAATTTATGATTACATGTTGATTTAAATCACATTTAATAGTCTTAATTATACATACACCAAATTTGTCAAAATTATACAGCTTAGTTGTAAGCTTAATGGTGCCACAGTTGACACCATCTATGAGTTATTAACTCAACATGAGAGATAAGTTTTAAAGAACAAAAGTACATGTATTGAATAGGCTCAATATGTAAATAATAGTTCCTAACATAAAGATCATCTCCATGTATAATGATAGTTTGACAAGAATTCTCTAAAACATTCTCATAGGCATTATCCACATCATTCTCAATGATCTTCATAACAATCAAATTAACACACTTCAAGGTCTTCTAAATGAAGACATCACCATCAACATTCTTCTCAACCATATAATTATTCTAGTGATTTAGCTTCTTTTGGATCTTATAGGCATAATAAATAGCCAAAATGTTTCAAATGTGGTACTACTAGACATATTACATACGTATATCCTTCTTAACAACCCTGCTTTCCACATAAAAACAATGTTGAAGCCAATTATGTTGATCATTCTAACAATTTATCTTCTGGTTATGCTAGTTATTCATGTTAATCTAACACATATTTGGATCAAGAGGAATCCTATACACCATATTTTTAGTGATCAGTGATTCATCCATCTTGTGCCAGCTACTATGCTCAAGACTAAGATTTGTTGTAGTAGTAATTTTTTGGCTTGAGTTCTTTCTTTAAGTTCCATTTTTCTCTTTCCATATCTTATATTCATAACATGGAGCATATAGTATTAGTTTATTTCAATTCTCTTGATGCAGGGATTCTCACCTCTCACCTAATAGGGGCAGAAGATATTGATTTTATTAGTCTTCAATTAGTAATCAATGATAGTACGAGTTGATAAGGGTTGCTATCACCTTTAATGTTAACAAAATTCATCATCATTTATTGGACATCATGGATATGGGTTATACATAGTATGGGTATATCAATTGGATGGTATCCTATGTGTGACCCTATGTGGATCAATGTAGTTGGGCATGCTTGATTGTGCTCTATTATAGTATAGTATGATGATCACTAGGGATGATCAAACTTTGAACATATTCAGTAGCCTTTTTTTTCAATGACCTATAGGAGTAGGATTATTTATGAAGCTAAATCAATTTTTGGTTAGTGCTAGAAGTATAGTGCACCAGTTATAATTGTGATAGAAATTTTTTGATATACCCCTTTAGATCAAGGGGAGTTTGTTGGATTATTCTAATTATCCAAAGCTATTTTATTTTAGTTTGTTTATAATTTTTTTAGTTATCCAGGTAGTTTTTACCCATTAGTTGGTTATTTAACCAACTGATCTTTTCATAAGCTTTTTAAGCTTAGCTTAAACACAAATAAATCAAGTTTTTTATATTACGTAAATTATTTTATTATTCCTCCATTATTCTGAGGGAGAATAGATTAATGATAAGATGATTTTTATTGATTTTATTTACAAGTTTGTGTGTGTTTTCTTACTTGATTGTATGTTTTATTTTTATGTTGTTCCTTTACTCAACCCATATATGTCAATAGGGTCATAATGGTTTTTCCATTTCATGGTGATTTATTATTTTTGTACTTGATTACATCATCAACATACAACAAGCAATGCAATCTTCATTTTTCAATATCATGGTTTGTTATTTTCATTTGTCTATTAGATCAAGGGTAAATATATATGCACATTATGATAAGGGGATCATGATATTTTATATAATGGTTAATACCATTTTGTGAAAAATCAAATATTAACTTGTAAAATCTTCTCATCCCTCTTTCATGTGTGACAACATCAGATCTTCATCAATCATCTATTCATCCTCATTATTTATCATCTTATTCCTCCATTGTGGGAGAAATACATTGGCTTGAGGACCATTTGGACTATGTATGTAATGCTTAGTCACATGAAGTTTTTGAGGTTAACTCAACCACCATCATTCCCTTTTTTCTCATCTTTTAATCATCATAATTCTCTTTGCTTTGGATAACTACATCATCCTAATGTCTATTTAGAATATGTAGGCAAAAACTCAATCACATGGACTTTATGGGGTTGGGACAAACATTATTTTTCTTCTTTCCATGTCCATTTATATCAACATTCTTTCCTTCTAACCAAGTATCTAGAACTAATAATCATTCTCATAGATCTTGTGTGTATATGCTCATTTTCCACATCCTCTATTCTTCTTAAATTTATATAATTCTCTCCAAATCTAGTCAAATAATTCTTCAATAATTATTATATCCATATTGGTGTATCTTTTTGTGCATTACTTTTTGTGGCTTCCACATTCTATGAAATTTTCTTATACCATTCACACATACATTTATTAGGATCAATTATGATCCAAATTAATTTAATTTGTTATATTTTTGTTTATGTTTTATTTATGGGTTGGTTTCACCTATTGGTGGTTGGTTTTTTAACCACATTCTTCCTTCTATAAGCTTTATAAGCTTACATGTGTACAAAAATAAAAACATATTTTTATATTGGATACATCTTTAATAATTACATAGATGTTCCTCTAATTGATCATAGCCTATAGTGGTATCAGAGCTTGAGGGAATCACAATACATGGAAGATTGAGAGTTCACTGAACTATTGTAGAGATCTGATATATAAAGGAGAAATGATCTACTAAGTATGGCAATCTAAACCAGTCTTGTAAATCAAAATTAAATATAGTAAGGATGTAATCTAAGACTAAGTACAAACTTGTACAGTCATGTTGTGAAGAATGTGATATTGATGTAGTAGTCCATTCAATGTATCTAATGGAATTATATGGTAAAATAATTAGCTATGTTATTTGAAGAGAAATTTGTATAGTACTACATAACTCTTTGGATTTTCCTTTTCAAATCAAAATTACTTTATTATTTAGTGGTGACTCATGGCAGATGCACCTAAAATACACTTAGTGCAAAAGCAATCATATAGTATACAGTAGAGTAAAAAACCTTGACTTGTACAATGGTGAAATTGAATTATATAGAGGTGGAATTCAACCTTGTATAATTTATTCATATGACATATCTATTTTAAAAAGGTTTATATTATTATATATATATACTTATGTGGATTAAATTTAATTTGACGTAAAATTTGCTTTGTGAACATTGTCAAAAATAAATTTCAACTCCAATATTCTCTTCCCAAATTCCAAAATTGAATGTAGGGGAGTTGGCAAACAATATTTTGTTAATTATTTGATCAAACAAAAGGTAAAGGGTTCAAAACCCTTTAGAAATGTATTCAAAGTTTGCTTCTATTTAACCTTATTTAATTTTGTTTTAATAATTTTAAAAGGAGAATTTTCTTATTTTTTGGAGTTGTAAGGATATAATTTTCAATAAAAAATGGAGAAACAAGGGTGTAATAAGGAGTTATAAGGTGAAACTTTTTACAAATCCCAAGAATCCTTTGTATTCAGAAACTATTTTTGAAGGTAAAGGCAAAACCTCAAAATATTATTCTCTTGTCTTTTCTTGACTTGTTTCTTTAGCACCGTGGCAAAAATAGTGAGTTTGATTTCCAAAAATGGTAAATTGTCACCTTAAAAATACAATGAATGCAGTATGATCATGGGTAATAAACTCATTTTTAATGACCTATGGGAAATCACTTAGAAAGAAACCACACAACCAACTAAAGATACAAATTTGATCAAATATCGAAAACATGATAAATGTGCGCTCACATTTTTGAAATCATCTTTCTATAAACAAGTTATCATTCATCTTGAGGTAGTTAAAACTAGTGCATAGAAATCTTGGAAAGTGTTAAAAGGTCTATATGACAAAAAACCTACAGATAAGAATATTTACCTTCTTATACAACTATTGAACAATAAATTGGTAGAGAATGAATATGTCTCTGAATATATTTCTCGCATGAAAACATTGACAAAATAATAGTGCGCAACTGGTGGTAAAATTAATGATGATATGTTATTTTCCATCACATTGAATGGTTTTAATTTTGTATACACCAATTTTGTTGAAATGATACATATTAGTGATAATCTTAATAGTGCCACATTTGACTTTTTTTGTGAGTTATTGAATCAACATGAGAGATAGGTAATCCATGTGAGTTATTTATGAGTTGCTTCCAAAGAAGAAGAGTACATACACTGAGGAGGCCCACTATACCAAAATAGGTAATCCATTATATGAGAATAATAGAAAACAATATTAGAAGCATTTTAATAGATAGAAAAGCTCTCCAAGGCATATTATAAGACATAATCATAATTATGGACATAGGGATCATTCTGATTCTCTAAATAATAGACATCATTTTGGTTCTTTGAAGTATGAGCATGACCATAAACATTCACCTAGACGCAAGCACAATCTTAGGCATTTTTATTCATGTGACTAGCATTTCTCTAGTTTTAATGGGCATGATAGAATATTTTAAAATTATAATGGCATAGGAAACCTCTCTATAGAGTTCCCCTCCAAAAGGAGGCCCTCTCAACATCAATAAAAGTTAGAATAAAACATTACTGGTCACTCTAGACACCCTTTTGGTTATTTTTTTCCATATTCTTATAATAAATGGGATGATTATGAAGTTGATTGCTCTATAGCTGATGACTATATATTATGAGATGATAACACACCCATCATGTGCAAGCTACTAGACTAAAGCTTGGGATTTGATGTAGTAGCATTTTTTGGCTTATATACTTTGATTTCATAGATCTAGTGGTTATATGATATTTGATGTGGAGTATATCATTGATTTATACTTGGTTTATTTTTTGCATGGATTCTCACTTCTCACCTCATAATGGGAGAAGATATTGTGCATTATTTTTTAGAGTAGTCATTGGTGGTTTGCAGTATGAGTCAACATTGAGTTTCTAGCATTTTTAGTGCTGAGCAAAAGCCTATGTGAGATGTTGGCAATTATTGGGCATCAGTTTGAGATGTGCCATACATAGTACAAAGGAAATCACTTTTTGGATGGATTCTATGTGAGGATTGATGTAGTTAGACAGAGCATGATCTTGTTCTACTTCAATGAGGGGATGATCAGGGCATTGATCAGTTTACAATGCATAGTGTACCAATTGTAGTTACAATAAATTCTAATTGGATTACTCACAGTTCATTGCTTTAGTATTTCTATACCTCTTTCAATAAAAGAATCATTTTTTGGGATTATTTATGATCCAAATTAATTTAATTTGTTATATTTTTGTTTAGGTTTCATTTATGGGTTGGATTCACCCATTGGTGGTTGGTTTTATAACCACCTAATTCCTTTCCTAAGTTTTATAAGCTTACCTATGTACAAAAATAAAACTTTTTTAATATTGGATATCTCTTTAATAATTACATTGATATTCTTATAATTTCTCTTAGCCGAAAACATTTACATCCACCTATCATATTATTATCATCCATAAAGGTGGTCATGTCATCATTAATCCATGCAATAGGTTAAATCCTTGATCTATACTTGTAAATAAATCAATTAATCAAACAGTCATCCATCTAATCCTATCTTTCAGCTTTCTCCCTATTTAAGATAAGTCAATCTTTCATCTCATCATTGGGATAGATCATTTCCACATTCAAAATCATATAAGTTTTATATATTTTTCCCACATCTTGCTTACTTGGGGAAATCAATGTGTGCAACTTGACTTGGGATGTATTCATCCTAAATATTCCATACCTAGGGAAAATTTAATCCATCTTCATCATAAATAAAATCATAAAATCATTAGCTCAAGTGGGTTGATCCCATCTAGGGGTTAATCTCATCATAACACCTTCAACTCACCCCTATTTTTCCATCACCCACCCTTTGATTCTTAAATTATAGCTTCTTCCTCTTTTTTTTGAGAGACCATATATATCCTTCCTCCATTCATGCCTTGTTATGGGGGAATCATCCCTAACTAATTATTTCTTCATAATCATCTAAATTTCATCCTCCCACCTTTTTCAACTTTTGTATTTAAATTAAAAATTGTATCTCCACCCGTTGTGTCCTAAAAAGCCTTGTAAAAGAGGTGAAAAACTGTACACACTTAAAAATGTGACAATTCATGTCAATTATAACTAGCTTATTAATCCAAAATAAAATCAACCTAAATCATATAATTAGTCTTCTATTCACACTAACATCCCTTGACAATTCATTATTCATCCCACCTAATCAATTAATTATTTCTTCTATGCTCACAACCGTTCCTATAAAATCACATCACTTCTCATTACTTGATTAATCTTTGATTAATTAACTAATTTTCTTCGTCATGGGAAAATCCATGAATTTCAACATATCCATATTTTAATAAATTAATTAACCCTATTTTCCTTTCACATCATTCAAATCCCAACGAAATACTCACATTCCTAGATAAATGAATTTTATATTCATTTCTAATACATATGTAATCCCTTTTTCAATAAGGCATGTGATAAGTCCATGTGTCATCAATTACTCAAATTATACACTTAATTCATTTTTATTTAATACTCCACCTCCAATATTTATGGTAGGGATGACTAATCTTGAACCATAGATATTTTTCCAAAATTGACGTTTCACATCCATCATCCAAATCTATAAATGGAGGACTCCCCCTACTGTTCCAATATGATCAACTAGTGCAGTGAAGATCTAATAAATATTGAGGTTAAAGTCTTGATAATATAATGAGGTAAAATTTCCTTTTATAGAGCCACTCATACATCATGGCAATCATTTATCAATTCAAACCATCCATTTAGAAAGGGGAGATGTCTATTTTATCATGTTGATCCAGCAAAAATCTAATGACTACATCCATAAATCCAAGCACATCCTAATTTATCCAATAGGTTTTCATAGGTATATCAATTGTGTTTGTATTATTATTTGAATTAACCTCTTCTTAGTCTTGCTCCATCTAAGGACACATTCTTAGGTTAGTGGTAGCATTTCAATTTGATTTTTTAATTTCTACTAACAAAGCTAATTTGTGTTTTATGATGTTAAAAATACATATTATGTTTTTCCACATATCTTATAGGTCTACATATCCATGATATACATACACACTTCTCATGGTATTTATTTAAGTGGGTATTACACATGATATATAGGTTACATATAATTATGGAATTTCACAAGTTGCACAACAATTGTTCCTATCACCCATATACATTAAATAAATATTCCTAGAATTTTTTTACACATGTTAACATATTTATTTAACTTAAATTTATCATATTTATCTACTTCCATTAAGTATGTCTTGGTAATATCTATGCCTTGCATGTTACATGTTTATATCATTGCTACATTGGTTACATTACAAACGTTTGTTCAATTTTTACTACTTTATTGTGTATTAATATTTGTATTTTATGGATGATTAAGTGTGTTTTTGGTTATTTTTATGTGATTATCAATAGATAATTCTCTTATCTTATCATGTGGTTTAATGTTTTATGAGTCATGTCATTGCATGTTTTTTGTCTAACTTATTATTATTTTTAACATTGTCCATATCTTGTTTATTAATATAATTTGTGTGGATCCATGATTCATATCATTCATGTTACTATTTATGGCTTGGTTGGTTGGTGCCTAGTTTGATAGTGGTCCTAACCATGTATTTATGGGGGTCACTTTGCTTATGAATTATCATTTATATATTTGGTCATCCTATAGGCACATCTGCTAATTATTTTTTTATAATTTATATATTTTATTTATTGTAGGAATCCATGCTACATTGTGTATATCACATTTTCATTGTCTTACTTTTCCTTTGGTCCATGATACTAACGAAACCAAGAACTAGTAATGGAAAATTTCAATAGACATAATTTCTAAGATTTTATTGAGTGATAATATTCATTTTTTATTCATGAATTAATTAAAATAAGTAAATAAAATTATTTAAATAAATCTCAAATCAAAATTAGAGTTGACATGCAAGAATAAAATTTTTGAAAAAATAAAAAAGCTACCTAGTCTTAATTAAACTTTTCTATTTTTGGAAACTTTTAAATGCAAGTTTGAATGCAATTAAAAATATCCACTTATCTCCTTAAAAAAAATCATGATAATATATGAATTTAATATCAATTTCATGATTGGTTACAAAGATATTTGTTTTTTAAAATCATAAAAATGCCAAAACAAAATTAGAATGTAATTTTAGACCCTTAGATGGTCACTTTTGCCCTTAAAAATATATGTAAATGGACCATAACTAGATAAATCATGATATTTATGAATTATCCTCTTTCATATATTAAATAAAAAAATGATCCCATGTAGGTTCTTAGATCAAGAGTTATGTCCTTCATAAGATGCGTGTCTACATAATTCTCCTCTAGTTAAAAACAACGTAGCTTCTATGAGTTGCCTTGATTATACACCTAAAATTTTTTGTTTTCAATAGTTTTCAAATCCAATTCTAAAATTTGAATTTTTTCCTCTATTTTTAGTCCTTCCCACTATATAAAATACCCATTATAGTTTCCTTGTCTTATATTCCCTATCATCTTATCTAGGATCTATGTTATCTTCTCATTCTTTTTCCCTAGTACTGATTACTTCCAATCCACTTATTAACCTTGTTCACGTTAATCATATTATAAATTAAATTCATATAAATATAAAAAATTAAATACTAGAGAAATATCAAAATTCTATGGTAAATTCACCTCATAATTATTGTCATCGATTTTATTCATAATTATGCACGAACCAATATTCTTGTACTTCACATTGTTGTATGTTCCTTAGGGAAATATTTATTTTATAAAATATACCATGACCAAATATCCTTATTCAAATAAATTTTGACTTATTTTTACATATATTTTTCCTTATACTTTTCATTGATTTCATATATATGTATTCTTAAATATTCTTGTAACACTTGTATGTGATCTGTAAACTCTTCTACATCATCAATAACCCATTTTTGCAATTGGTATCTACACCAAATATAAAATTACCTCATTATTTATGCCAAAAATAAATTAAAATGGTGATTTATTTTTTGTGTTATTCATGAAATTGTTATATTCGAACTCAATTTGTGCTAAATCTAAGTCTTATTACTTAGTCTTCTCTCTAACTATGCATCTCAACAAATTTTCCAATCTCTTTTTCTCTATCTTTGTTTGTCCTTATATTTTTTGGTGTTATGCACTAATATATTTTGGTATAATTCTTAATTTATTCCCTATATTCCTCCAATATTGGATTATATATTTTGTATTCATGTCAAATGTAATGGTTTTTGGAACACCATGCAATATCACAACCATTTTAAAAAACAAATCCGATACTCTAATGCAATCATTAGTTTTATTACATGCAATGAAATGAACCATCTTGTTAAATATATATAAAAAAAAAATGGAATTATTACCACTTTGTGTGTTTGGTATCCTTAATACAAATCTTGTACACAAATTTGTACATGGTTCTCTTAGTATTGGTAATGGCATGTAAATTTATATGCTTTTTTCATGGCCTTTAGCCACTTGGTATATCCTGCATCTTGAAAGATATGATTCCACATCTATCCTTATATTTATCCAACAATACTTTTCCTCCACTAAATATATTATGTTATTCTTACCAAAGTGTCCACTTGATTTAACAGTTTTAGGAATATTAGGGTTTTATTCTTAGTTTAGTTAAAGGGTCTAGATTGATAAATCAATAAATAATATATAGTAAATATGCTACTAATTTGTGAAATTTAATTGTGATTACATATTTTATAAAAATATGTAATAAGAGGGAAAAAATAAGACTTAGTTTAAACTATGCTGATTTGACTCACACAAGATCTGATATTCATTATGGAAGCCTAGGACACTATTGCAAATAGGATTCTAAAATTTGTTTTTTTATTAGATAGGAGTTCCAAAAGTGGACAAGAGTGGTACTAGTGATGTAGTCCTTATTCAACATTGTTGTCCTAAGGATCTAATATTTTTGGGTTTTGTTCAGTAGGTCTGTGTGACCCTATCTCTGAAGTTTCAATAGCCAAAATTATTTAGAGCTCTTTGTAGATAAGATTATTTCTTCAAAACCTATTTTCTATTATGTTTTGATCAATTTTGAGTAAGACGGTGGGGGTTAGTGTGTGTAATATGCATTAGATATGTTTCACACCTCATGTGTTGGCATGTTTCCTACATACAAATACTCTGAAGAGGGATCAAGCCATATGTAGCTCTCTTACTTGATGTGATTTGTGTAATTGATTGTATGAATATGCAAATAATACTAAACTATATGCACTTGAGATGACTAGTAACTAGTGTAAGGATTTGAATGAGCTAAAAATAGTGTTGGATGGTTATATCTAGAGAATAGCAAAATGTGCTTTATTAGGCTTGCTTGTATTCTACATGCTTTGTGATATTTTACAACCCTTTATAAATGTTCTTTGAATAGGTTTTTATAGGGATCTATTGGTCATGGATTGAATTTGCTCATGTTAGGATGATAAAGAGAAGGATATGAATCGATAAGAAATTCACCATTGGGTATTGAAATGAGTTTGGATAATAGCACTGAAAGTAGACAATAGTGGAACTAGTGCTCCTGTTCTAGTTGGGCCCTACTATCCTAGGTATATGGGACCTAGGGTGATGGATTGGTCATGAAAAGATGGTTTTGGATTAGTTAAGATTAGGTTTGAAAGGGTACTAATGGTTGGGTATTAGTGAAAACAAGCCTATGAGGGTCCTTATAGTAATCAAGAGGGACCTATGGGTTGGGTGTCATTAAACATGATCAAGTTACCAATTTTTGCATTTTATATAACTACATTTCCCCCCTTATTCTAGTTATGTAGTAGTGAAATACTATGATAAAGGAAAAAAAGAAAGTATACCTAAACTTACCTACAAGAGTGAATCTCATAAAGCTTATGTGATGTTGGGTGTGCATAGAGAGAGTATGCTATCAAGTATAAATCTAAAAAAGAAAACAAAGAGTAGATCAATTCTTACTATATACACTATACTAAAATAAGAACGTATAAAGCTAGGTAAAATAGAGGAGGAGAAAGGAAAAAATACACCTCACTAAGTATACAGACCAATACAAAACCTATTGTTATGCTAAGTGATGTTGAATGTGTGTTGAACCAAGAGTAATATCATGAATGGAGCTGAGTTCTCAATTCCCTAGAAAGTGGCTCAAGAATGCAAAGTCTAGCCCTTTGGATCCATCATCACCCACTAAGTGAATCTAGGTTGTAATGTGTGTGTTAATTGATGTTTATAATATGTATCCAATCCCTCTAAATATGTGGCTTAAGAATACAAAGGCTAGTGAGTCCTTTGGCTCCATCATTACCCCATGAAGTGAAGCTATCAACTGATACTAGTATGGAATGTGTGCCACATGAGATGGATAACAAATCCCATGAATGCAGTATTATCTAACAATGTTTGCATGGATAACTAAATGTATGCTAGAAACTAGGTGACTCTTGGTCATTTCAAAATATGGATATTAGGCTTGTATGAAAGCTACATCAAAACTGAGAATCTAGCTTATGTGGAAGTCACATAGGAACTCAAAAGTTAGGCTTGTATGAAATCCAAACAAAAATGATGCCAACCACTTGCATATGGATTAAGGCATGTAATTGTTGATAATTATTTAGTAATGTTAAACTCATAAAGAAAGAAAATAAAAATGCCATGCACATTACATCTAATCACTGACATCTGAAACATGGATTCTGATCTAGAATATATACCAACTTTCCTATCTGAAACTAGAAGTGAGAGCCATCATGTCACACATGATCCCCCTTATATCTAGATTCTGTAAGAAAACTATACTAAAACTACTTATTCTAGTCTAAATTATAGCTAAAAAATATATAACTAAATTTACCTTTTAGTATTTTTTTTGGAAAATTCGGCTTTTATGCTATTTGGATATGAGTGCTATAAATAGATAGTAATGACACTAGTATTATAGTCTAGTCTTGGTATTGTCCTAGGCAAAATCTGATGACTTTTCTAGATTCTTGACTATCTACCTGGGCTATTCTAACTAGTTTGAGATCTATTTATTATTCAGATTGTTCTAAAACAAATATTTTCTGGTTGATAAGAGCTATGATCTTTGTGACAAAACCTATAATTGTTTTCCCCTCTTCTAAGGGTAGGAATGGATACTTTGCAATGAATACCCTCATAAAAAAGAGCCTTACAAGTGTGTTATGCTTCATGGATACATGATATAGAAGTGCTAATCAAAAAGACATCTCAATATATAGCATGGGTTGTAGTGAGAGATTTTTAGATCAATAGGGGTATGCCTAGATAGATATAACAATGTAATAGCATGTGTAATTTATTGAATTGGAATTTAAAGTCTAGCTAGTTGTTATTTTTTAGTTGTTAATTGGAGGAATGAAGCATGATGTACATCATAGCATCCAAGAATTATGAATAATGAATGATATGGATCATGACATTCCATACAATCTAAATAAATAAAACAACAAGCACACAAGGCAAGAAGAAATATGCATACAAGTGTGGCCAAGGGGCCATGAAAATAAGGGACATGGGTGCATATCACTAAAAATAGAAAGCAAGCATATAAGGCATGTTCAAATTCCACATAAAAATATAAGTGGAGCAAGAAAAGTTGGCACAAGGGCCACAAACACATAAAAGAGTTCAAGGAAAGGACATTTGGTGAATGTCCTAAGGTACACACATGAATACAAGGAAAGGATATTGGCAAATGTCCTAAGGCACATATAAGAGACAACCAGGAACTAGAAATGCAATCACATTAATGTGCGTTAAGCAATAAGATAAAACATATAAAGATTAGAAAAATAAAATCACATATAACCAATCGCTACAAGAGTGAAAGTATGAAGGACATGTTAGTACAAGATTAGGTATATGATAAGAAGTACACAAGTGCTATATACTAATATGTGTCATTAGAGTAATCTTTGTGAGATAGTAAGTAATGTACATCAACATGATAATCAGAGTGTGTGGTGTAAGAATGACATAACCTAGATGGTGTAGTCATGTAGAGTATGCCCCTAGTGGGTATGCATATTGATGTGTGTCTCAAATGTAGAAGTAGGATTCCACCTCCATGGGTAGAGTGAAGTAACCAAGTAGCTAGAAGTCACTACAAACATGCAAGGAAGATCAAGTGAAGCATGGTAATGTAGATAAATTGACAAAAAATAGCATAAAACAATAAATGTAAGTCTAACATAGTAGTATTAATGTAAAGCATGGATGATGCATATAATTACATTTTTTTTTGTTTTTGACATATTTGAATGTTTTTGGATTTTTTTTTCAAAATTATATATATATATATATATAATTATTTGAGCTATGTATATGTAGACACTAAAATTGTGTCTAACCCTTGTCGTCCTCCCCTTAACCCCCATTTTATTCTCCCACGCCTATTTAACCTCTATCGACCATTTTCCCACGAGCCTTGCCCCTGGCATCATGTAAAAATGAGCAGAAAGCTAAAATTAGCCTCTGTCCCCATTTTGTATCTACCGATGTCGGTCACTACTCGGCTGACGTCACTGACGTCGATCACCCCTCGGCCGACGTTGCCAATGTTGGTCACCCCTCGGCCGACGTCACCGACGTCGCTCACTACTCGGTCGACGTCGACGGTCCTGCTGGCGTCGATTATCCTTAATAATGCATTCTCGACCCAAACGTATGATCCGTTATTTGTTATTCGTTATTCAGTTGCCAATCAGTTTCATGATCGATTATCAGACCTTTTTTTAAAACATTCTTTCATTGAACCTTCAAAATGATCAACCAACTTTTACATCCAATCAATCTGCAATAAAATCTCTCATATTCTCTCTCTTCGGTACAGGTATTTTGCTTCATTCATCTCGCTAGAGGTTTGCTACATCGAACTTCTAAAACACACTGACAACATCAATTATGTCTCCTAATCTATCTTCAACATGTAACAGGTAAGCGTTTGTTCTGTGCTTTTATTTTTTTCTCTAGTTATTGTTTTTAATTGATATTACCACCCTGACTTAGATTCAGATTACAAAACCGACTTGACTTCCTCCCGTATCACCTCTATCCACCCTTTCCAGAATATATAGTATGTAACTCTACCTAGATTTCTACACAAAACCCCTAAACAATCCCTCTGACTCCTAAACCGCCTCCCTAACCCCCATACAAAAATTTCAGACCATTCTGCAATCCTAAAACCCTATCCAGACCTGACCAGACCTCGTCCAAAAAATGCTACCCCGATTGATGCCAGTCATTACCCCTACTGACGCAAGCACTTTAACCAACGTCGGCACCCTTCCTTGACCGACGCCGGCATAGAGACTGACACCGATGACTGTGCAGAGCAATTTTCTGAATATCAGGTACACATTTTGCTTTTTGTCTTTTATTTCTTTCATTCTGTCTTTCACTATTTCTATTTCTATCAAATATTCTATTTTTAATCAGTGGGTTGATATCCCTCAAGGAAGTCTTCGTACTTCAGGGATCAAGATTTTGCTTGACAGCCCACCATCTCCTCATCTAAAATTTTTCATGTTTTAGTCTCTTTTTCTTTGCAGGTGTCATTCCTCCACAGCCAAAGAGGAGTACCTTCCAACGTCTGATTTCGGTGCGCATGACTACATCCAGGTAACATCTCACCTTGACCATTCTTCTTAGTTTCTTAATTCCTTATTTGAATGTAAAAAGCAAAATAGCATAGAAACATTTTGGCACACCTGGTGGGACACTAGGGCCTTACTTGGGTTCTTTCTTTCTTTCTTTCTTTTCATATAGGTACATTAGGTTTATCCCTTTTCACCTCTTTCGTCTCTTCTAAATGACACCATCAGCAGGACTAAAAAGAACTTTTCTTTCTTTTCTTGCACTTCTAGACTAGTCAAACATCATATTCTTCAACCCTTTCTCAACTTCTTTTCATTCCAACTTCACATTTTGACATGGACTTAAAACACATTGCATTTTCATTTCTGCTTGCTTGCATTTCTTAGTCCACACCTAGTAATTAATAATCGCATATTGAATTAATCTAGTCCACTTTATGTTACACGACCAAACCACTTGCACAAAACAAACATCTTAACTTACCTGAGACAAGGCCCGATTGGGATTTCATCACCCAACAGATACCTTACCCATCCCGGCGATCCTACTTGGATTTCATCACCAAGGGGAAAGCCCACTCTGTTCTCTGGTAGAGTCTAATCTCTAGGGGAAGTATATTTTGGCTAAGCGAGACCAGCTTATCACTAGACTCGTGAAGTGAGGGGAGCTTGCTCCTTAGCACCAGGCCAAGTACGGAACCTAACATAGACTTTTGAGCACCATAACTAACCCAAAACCATCCATAGACTACTTCTTCTAGGACCCAACTCAAAAGCCAGTCTTCCTCTACACATATTCTAAGGCATAAGCCATTATAATCCTAATAATTTACTCGGGTTTTTTTTAGGATCTGCTTGTGTTCTTCATCTTTTCTGTTATTATCTGCTTTTTTGAGCTTGTGAGGATGTTCTTTCTTTCCTTGAATGGTTCTGACTCATAGCCAAGCCAAGGCTCTAGTCGATCACGCGAGGCATCACCCGCTTCCATCTACCCCGTCCATAACCAGTCCTATAATGGAGTTCCACTCGGAGACTGAAATAACTCCTACTAGACCATCCCCGAACCAGAATCCTATTGTCCCAAAAGGGGACCAATATTTTGCACAATTCTTGGACCTCAACATCAAAGCCTTACAGCACTATCTCGCGAATAACCAAATGTGAGACTCCTTGGGCAATCCAATTTACGGAATGCCAACCTCTCTTCTCGAAACTGCGGCCGTATCAAAAGCATCCGTAGTTCAACCTTTAAACACCTAGGCTATTGCCTCGACCAATGACCGGCCTTTGACCAACCATCCAAGTGTGGCCATATGTAGTTCTCCTACTTGACATGATTTATGAAATTGAGTGTAAAGCTATGCTTGAGATGACTAGGGACTATTGTAAGTATTTTAATAATATGGAAATAGTTTTGGATGGCTATATGTAGAGAATAGGGAAATGTACTTGAGTAGTCTTGATTATATTCTTGTTTGCTTTGTGATATTTGCCAACCATTTCCAAATTATCTTTGAATAGGCTTTTATAGGGATCTATTGGTAATGGAATGAATTTTCTCATGTTAGGTTGACAAGGAGAAGGATGGGGAACTAAAATAAATAGACCATTGTGTCTAGAAATGATCTTGGACAATAGCACTAAAAGTATATAACAGTGGTACTAGTGATATTATCCTAGTTGGGCCCTATTATCCTAAGTATATTGGAGTAGGAGGGATGGATTGGTCATAAAAAGGGGGTTCTGTCTTAGCTAAGATGAGGTCTAGAAGAATACAAATGATTGAGAATCAGTGAAAACAAGCCTATCATGGTCATAAGAGAAAGAAAGAGGGACCTATGGGTTGGGTGTTATTAGCCATGCTCAAGTTACTAATTTTGGCATTTTATATGACTACACCACCCAAAACATCATTATGTTATTATCTTATAATATTCTCTCTCATAGACCCAACTAGAATACATAACTATTTTTCCTTATAGATATAACTATCCTATATAAAGTAATCATCATGAATAGTTCTTGTCCCACTTAATAATGGATTTATGAATTACTTAAATTTATTCACAAATGGATCAATATCATATAATTCCTTAAAAACATCAAATCCAACTACCTCACTCACCATAGTAGTTAACTATGTAACTCACCTATTCAATAACATCATCTACCTGATTTTGATTTCATTATTTGTATTTAACGAAAACTATAACCATGAAAAAAGGACACCTATTTTGAACATATACTAATTAACTTCTTTTGAACATTCACATACTTCAAGAGCACATGATTTGTAAATAGGATAAACTCTTTAGGCACTAGGTAATGCCTTCAATGTCTCGATCCTTGTAAAATGACATAAAATTCAAAATCAAATATACAATTATGATTTTTTACCTCATTAGATTTATCACTTAACTATAATAGTGTCCTTTCTTGTCTCAAGATATTACCAATATCTACATGTGAAGAATCATAATCTACCTCAAACACTTTGTTAAAATATAGTAATGCTAAAACATTTTTTTTGTTGCCTTATTATTTGATAAATGAAATATTTATGTTTTCTATCCTTTAAAACACAATTTACCTTCCCCTCATATAATATGTTATTGGTGAACCAATAAGACTAAAATTATTAGTTAACTTTCTATAAAAATATGTCAAACCATGAAAACTTATTACATCTAATATGCTTCTTAGAATATGAAACTCAAGCAGTTGTCTTTACCTTTTCTTCATCCATTATTAAACCATATTTTTGAAATACAAATCCTAAAAATACCAAAATTTTATGCATAAATTTGCACTTCTTCATATTGGCATAGATATTTTTCTTTCTTAATAATTATAATACCTTTCTCAAATCTTTTTAAGTTATATTATTTAATTTTACTAAATATTAAAATATCATCAAAACAAACCACTAAAAAATTACCAATATAACATCATAGCATTGTGTTCATCATCCTCATAAATGTGTTGCATGCATTAGACAATCCGAATGACGTCACATTCCACTCATATAATCCATCCCTAGTCATTAATATTTTTCCCTTTAACATCCTTAATTAATCCAAATATGATAGTAGCCACTTTATATATCAATCTTAGTAAAGTATTTAGCTCAAACAACCCCAAGCATAATATAATCTATGTGAGGTATATAAAATATGTATTTGGTGTTATTTTCATTGATTAATCTGATATCTACACACATCATCTCCATGAGGAATAATAATTGTCTATTCAAATTTGTATGTTATATTAGAATCATCCTATTAGTTTTTTGATTGGGTAGGGTTGATTCTATAATTAAATAAATATAGTGATGAATTTATCTATTAGGTGGAAAAGCATCTAGAAACTCATCAAGTATAAAATCTGCATATTCCTTCAACACATTTATTTCTTTTACTAGTATATTACTCATTTCTTATCCTTGATAGTGGGGACACTTAAATTATATGTGCCCTTATACTCAAGATTTGTAATAAACATAAGGTCTATGTGGACTATTCCATACTCTAAAACCACCATAGTCTCTTCATCTTACAAATCCTCTTCTTATTTCTTGATTTTCAAACCATTTATCTATTATTCTCTTGATTTTCTATACCATAGGATGATTCTTCTCTAGTAGAATTAAATCAACCTCATCCCCTTACTGGAGATGATTTTACCCTTTTTAACCAAGTTTATATTTTATAAGCATGTCTCTGTTATTTGAAATTTACCTTCAAATCTAATTGGTAACCCTCTTCCATGTTATTTATTATATGAATGCTCAATTCATTTTGATATAAAAATTTAAACCAATTACACACCATGTAGCCAGTTTTTCTTCTATTTAAAAAATTCATCCCCACAGTCTTTAAATATGTGATATTTTTTCCTAAAATTTTGAAATATTATATATAGGGTTTATGAATATTCTCCATGAATAAATTTCTCTCTAATATTCTTCTCCATCTTGCTCTAAGTCTTGATCTCTTCTTTACCGTTTCACTATCTCTCTTTGTGCAAGGAATCCCATGACATCATTGCATGCCACTTCAATTTCTTAAATGCAAAATTTTCTTTATTTTCTTATTTCATACTTATACAATCAAAAATTATCCATAATATTTAGCATCTCTATTAACTCCTCTAGTTTTAAACTACCTCCATACTCTGAAACTTCCACCTTAATTATTTTCTTCCTTCCCTCTAACGACCTAACCATCCTTTATTCAACTTATTATGGTTTCTCTTATTCTTCCTCTTATTTATAAATTTATTCTTCCTACTTTTTTTCTTCCTCTATTTCATCTTTTTTATTCCTTTGTCTTTGATGTATGATAAATTGTACTGAATTCTTTTATTTACCTCTAAGATTTTTGCATAATCATGTTCATCTATCCATTTATTCATCATCCTCTTACCATATTTTACACATGTTACTCAATCAATAATTTTTATCCCAAAATATAATTTAAAAACCTAATACAAATTCAAAAAGATATTACCTCCAATAATTGAACATGACTATGATACTAGATTATGAAAAAAAAGAACTAGCAACGAAAAATTTCAATAAACACAGTTTTATTACAATTTATTGAGAAGTAATGTTTATTTATTATTCATGAATAAATTAAAATAATTTCACAAAATTATTTAAATAAATCTCAATTTGACATTGGAGTTGACATGAATAACTAAAAAGACTACATAAAGTTAACAAACCTTGCTATTTTTAGAAACTTTAACATGTAAGCTCGGATGGGCCTAAAAATATTCACATATCCCCTACACACCAAATTCATGTTAATGGATGAAATTTAGCTCAATTTCAAGTTTAGTTTTAAATATATCTACTTTATAAAAATTTAAAAAGAAAAAGAAAATACTAGAATGTAATTTTGAACCCTTTGATGGTCATTTATGGCCTTAAAAGTATATGTAATGCTTATTATTATTTAGGTGTATATAAAACCACCAATTATATGTTGTTAATCTATAATTTTGAGTGAATTATTTCATTAGTCGTGGACCAATGAGTATAATCTATTGTAGGTATTTTAAACTAAAATGACATGTATCCAAGAAGTCGTAAATACAATTTTAAAAGTACTCAAGGCAATACAATAGGTTGATTAGGCCAAAAAATATAGTATTAAGAAAATTTAATTTCAATTCCCACAACTAAGCAAATATGTAATTATTTCCATTGCTTATAAATATAAAAATGTGAATGATATAAACATAATTAAGGCATTATTTTCTCTCACTTTGATGGCGTTAGAAACTTTATGTAGGTTTTAACCATGTTGCATAAAATCCACACCATGCCAAACCACACAAATATCATCAACATGTTTTATCATGCTAGACATAATCCATTATCTAAAATTTTATCATAAATTTATTCAAGGTTCCCAAATTGACTAGGGCAAGTTGATTTACCACATAACTAGGAAAAATATTTCAAATATCAAGCTTTGAGAAAATACTCCATGTCATGTGTAACCCTTTCCCCATGCCATAGAATGTCATACTACTCTCCTAGGGACCACACTAAGTAGGTAGACTCACCAATATTAATTACACCTAGAAATCAAATGGACACACATAAAAGAAGATGAAATGTGATTCATTGTAATAATAATTTATTCTATGATAGGAATCCTAAGGGAGTTCCATTGAATTTGAACTATATCACATCAAGAAGGCAAAGTGAATATTCTTTAATTAGAGATAGTTACAGATTTGCCAATAGAATTTGAACTCCATCCATCATGTTCCAAAATCTCAATTTTCTTTCAAGATAATAGTATTTGAAGCTGAGTTTCTTTAGCCTAATAGAAAAGGTGTCTATTTTATGTAAATAAAGACCTAAACTTTTTTTTTGAATCATGGGGATACCAATAGAAAGGAACATAACAAAGTTGATATAATAAAAAAATAAGGTATAATTATAAACAAAAATTTAAGTTTTCAAAACACAAACAAAAATATAACTTATCAAATTTTGGATTATCAAAACTAGTTCACAAATGTGACCGATCCATTATTCATTAAACAATATTGTATTCTAGTAATCCTCACTTAACCTCTACATATTATAGATTTTTGGCATATACAAAAACTTGAGGAAGAGTCTTTGTTCACAATCATGGATACAATAAATCTTATCCACTTAGCTCATCTACCACTAACTATTAGAGGAACTAAACTACCACTAATTATTGTATGAGCTTAACTACCACTAATTGTTGAAGGATGTGAATAATTGTCATAACCTATCTTACAAAAAATGAGAATCAAGAAATGAAAAACCATAATTTACACAACATGATGAGAAACAACCATACATAAGTTGTAAATAAGAAATGTGTGTGTGTTAAAACAAAAATATATAATATAATAATATAGTAATGTCATAATATAATATTTTCTTATATTTCAATAAAATAGAGAAATACAAATTTTAATTAAATTAATTTAATATTCTTTTGTATATATATTTGAATTTTTAAATTAAATTAATACTATTTACCATTATTTTTAACTTTATTACTTTTAACATTTAATTATTATTTAATTTTTTATTTCTATATTCTATGATAATTTTTTAATAATTAACACCAGTTTATTCACTTATTTTTATATTCTATGACATTAGTATAATAGACTTTCACTTCATTATTTAGCACTTCATCAATTTGTGTAGGTTTTTAGATTTAGTGTTAGGGTCTATAATAAAAGAGATACAACTGTATCGACCAACTCTCTAGTTAAATGGTGGTAAATTAAATAGATATTTCTTTATTTTCCACTTGTGAGTAATGCCTATAGTTATTAGGATATGTACATGACATTGTTATTTTAAAAAAAATAAATTGTGAATCAATGTTTCACAATCTATGATGCTCTCTATTTTTACTTTTGAGTGTGATAGATTAAACAACTTTTTTGATTTACATTTTAGCTCTATTACCAAAATCTACTCATTTCTAGCAGGCCGTGGAAAAAAAATAGTGATCAATCCCAAGATAAAATGTAATGTAATTATGTTAGAATGATGGAAATCACTGACTTCACCATGGCACCAACATAAAAAATTCATGTTGTTATTGTGTATGTGCGTGTTTTAGTCAAGATAAGTATTAGAATTAAAATTAAAATTTTCTTGTTTGTGACAACCTTATTTATGCTTCCTAGTATCTTTGAATGACAATGCTTTAAAAAATCATTCTTAATTTATAATCAAATTTAAAAAATCTAATTAACAAAATTTATGAATATGTTATCTTCAAATAAAAACTAACAATCTTATGGTTATATGAAAGAGCAGAAATGGTAACATCAATAAGTCATAAGAAGAATCATCTTAGTTGTTTTAAAAGGAAATAAAACTAGGACATAAATTTCTAAAAAGTTGTTTGACATTTCAATCACAATGGTGTTGAAAATATAGGAATAAAAAACATTAAAATTTGTTATAAAATTTACTTTCCCACCTAAAGGTGCTTTGTGTTTTGGTGTAATTTAACATACTAATAAAATTTTTTCATAGAATGAGATTTAAATAAACAATTTAAAAAATAAAATTTTATTGTTGTTGTTGTTGTGTTAGTTTTTAAGATAATTATAACTCCTACCATAAGTATTTTTCAATGAAAATTAATTTCCAATAATTTTATAATGTATTACTCTATCATAGATAATATCATATTAAAAATATTATGCATATATAAAAAAATAGTGTGGCACCTTGTGCCTATATGGCATGTGAAGGAGACTTATTTTATATTATTTAAAAAGACATGGTGATATATAGTTATACCATGTGTTGTCACCCATTTAATATAGTTCATTTATGCAGTGAGTATACTCCCACACTATTAAATTTTTCTCCCCCACATCCATAGAAACCTACAATATTCCTATTGTTACTTGATTTAAATTTAGTTCCACTAGTCTCACCATAAGGACCATATGTTTTAAAACTAGTGGTGAGCATCAAAGATTTGAGCGTGGTTGAGACTTTATACTGACAATAATGTCCAGATATTTGTTTCCAAAACATTGATCTATAATTCAAACCATAGTACATATAATATTAAATGCTTGAACCTAAAATTAATTTATATTAAAAATATGTTATTAATTTTATATATTTAATCTGAAAAATATGAATAATAATTTTTATAGTGATGAAAAAATGTTAAATATATATAAAGAATACATGTTATTATACAATAATATTATCAATTTAATTTATAGTCTCTTTTCTTGTATATATTTTTACAAGTTTCATATATAATATGTGTGTGTATATATAAGTTTTTAAATTATGAATTAGTTTATATAAATTATATAATAAAATTAAAATATTATAAAATATTTGTAATTTAAAAAAAATAAAAAATGATGAAATTATTTAAACCATCTTTATTTCACCTCCATCTTGTCTAGGTTCAAGGGCAGAGATAGTGTTGGTCACATTATTTTGACTAGAAATACCATAGCTTACTTGTATGGTATGAATATCTTCTCCCAAAACTATCATGATGTATTTGATATTCATGTATATTCCTTCTCTCCATGAAGTTCTACCTAAGCCATCCCATGGTCCCTCTATTGTGTAGCATGAAATTCCCTATATATAAGCACATAATATAAGTGATAGTACTGTAAAAGAATAATATTGAATGAAATATAAAAGAAACAAATAATTAAAATATAGAAGAAGAAGTAAATAGAATGTAGGAAAGGAAAGATAACATTTCTAGTTTGAAGTGCAACCAACTCCAATTGTATTGCAATGTTCAATTGAATGAGAGAATAGATTTATATAGGGAAGGGGATGGAATGAATGAAAACATCTCATTACCCATGTGTTAAGTAGGGGAGTAATCATCATTGTAATATTTATCTATAAATTAATATTGTATTATGATCCTATTCACTTTCTACTCAAAATAATTATCATGTAGCTAATATATATATATATATATATATATATATATATATATATATATAGAGAGAGAGAGAGAGAGAGAGAGTTGATTCCATGAAGTTTGGGAGCATTGTCCAATTGGGTGGCTAAGATAATTTGTTGAAAAAGTTTTAATTCACATAAAAATTTTATGGGTCTGATGAGGATATGATGTGATGTAAGAG
>JARHVA010001997.1:2672500-2675000 GCA_037957365.1 Torreya grandis | reverse complement strand
AATTAGAAAGAAAGTTTGATTTTCTATATCATTAGAATGACTTTCAATTATTAAATGTAATATTAACACAATCAACAGATCAATTTATTATAAGAAATATAAATGAATATCATTATTAAATCTATAAATAGATAATGAAATTCAATAATATTTAAACCATGACACACATAATTAATAATATGGGATATCAACTCATAACATAAGTATAGATTCATAAAAAATGTATATGTATCATGTATTCATAACATTTGCATATAAATATTACACTTAGAATTATAATAACGTTCATTAATAAATAATAACCAACTAACATCTTCCTTCCTCAAGAGATATATATCAGAAATGTTAATTAATGACATATATAATCATCTATATCTAGCTCTAAAATACATATAAATAAAAGGGGAGGCAAATAGGTAGGTTTGGTATAGGTTTATATATATATATATATATATATATATATATATATATATATATATATATATATATATATATATATATATATATATATATATATATCCACTTGCATTTTCATATAATGTATTTGTGGTTGGATACATTCTAAAATACTCTATAATATTTACATTCTATTTCAGTCACATATGCTTGAGTCGAGATGAGATACCTTGTCACAAGCAATAACTTTTTAGTGTAGATACATTTAAACAAGATTATACTAGATGCATACTCTATTATTTGACCTTCATGTGTAGTAAAAACATAAATGACATTATTGAATCTCTTTCTGCATTCTTGATGATAACTTGAGGGATCCATAATTCCTTTACAATATATTCATATTTTTTTATAATGTGAAATAAATAAACTAATTAAAATATAAATGAGGGGAAAATAGAATCCCTACAAGCATGTGCCTCTGAAGATTGTAGAAAAATCTCAGAAAATGTATCTATCTATTCCAGAAGTGGAGGAATCATATCATTTGATTCATTTTGTTTGTGCCTCAAGTGGATGAATCATATATTTTGATTCACCTAGTCTATCCATATCTTTTGAATCACTCTCTTTCCCTATATCTAAGATAAAATAAATTTTTTGTTATCAAACTTTCCAAGAGTCAGAACTCTCTCCTACTAACTTGCTTATTTGTCTAAAAAATTTTGGAATTCATTACAGGAGATCTGTGATGGGTAGATATGAGCCACTAGTGTCTATGTTTTATTGAGTGATTCTTAAAAGCATCCTCTAAATTATTATGTGTTAATAAGGATAAGAGAGACAAGGAAACATGTTCTCTCACATCCAAATGTCTTTTAAAGGACCAATATTTGGTTAGTGGGAGATGTATCTTTTGATTCACTAACCGAGTTGATGAATAGTCTATGTGGATGCATCTAACTGGTTGTACAAACACTAGAACGGTTACTCTTCACTATTGGTTAGGCCTTAGGGTAGAAGGTTTTAATAAGTCTAACTAATTTTTCAAGAGAATATTGTTATACTTGAGGGGGAAAATAGAACAAACTTCATGCACTCATTATTGGAGAATCATGAGAGGTAGAGATAAGTCATCATTTGTTATAGTTGCATGGGTAAGTACCCTATGCACCCCATGTAATATTCCATGCCATTTAGGATGAGGTAGAGATGATGATGCATTTATTTCATCCAAATGTCTCATCCAAAGGGTAGTCAGTAGGAGGTGTATATTTTGACTCATTGTCCTAATCGATGAACCATCTATGCAAACACATCCTAATAGGAGTATAAATAATAGAATAGCCCCCTTCCACTCTATTTCATGCCCTAGGGTCAAAATTTATAGTTGTATAGATGAATTAAACAAGATAAGTTTCTCATCCATGAGTGGTAAAATGAAGTTAAATTAGGGATTGTATTGGAGGAGATCCATGCAAGATAAAGATGAGTTGTTAGTGCATACAATTGCACTGGTGATTCATTGAATCACCCTCCATAGGATTATGTGCCTGTCAGGATGAGGGAGACATGTAAACAAGTTTTGTATCACATCTAAAAGTTTCCATATGGTCACAAAGTAGGCCTAATTTTATATGCATTAAGAAAAAAATAATTTTAATTTCTTTTTGAGGTACTTATGGAGGTCATACGACCATAAATAATTTTTAGTTAGTTTTCAAGATATGATTACTTGTAAAATTAACAAAAAATATTTCATTATTCTTTTTTAATAAAATATATGTCACAAACTAGATGATCTTATCTAATTTTCCACAAAAGGGTTTCAAAAAATACTAAACTTTTGATGGAGAAAAAATAAGGCAACCTTTTGGAGGCCATAACTTTTGACCCATAGATCCATTTGAGATCTTCCATGTGCCAAAATAACCATATCAAAAATTAAGTTTTTGTCCCTAGGTAGGTTTACCTACCTAAGAAAATTTTTAGTATTTTTCAGAGGCCATATGTGATCATCAACGGGTCTAAAATTATGATTTAATGATTTTATAGAGGTTTTTTCAATTCTTAGAAATTGTATATTTTTAGAACCAGACATCAA
>JARHVA010001997.1:2660000-2662500 GCA_037957365.1 Torreya grandis | reverse complement strand
GAAGAAGCCAATATATAAGTCAATGACATTCATGATGGCATATCTAGAGTTCATACTTTAAGATCAAAATGGGTTAAAACTATGCATCTCATAATACTACATTGATTTGATATGCTAAAAAAGAAAATAGAAATCAAAAATCAAAAGATAAATAATCCATCCAATGGTAAAAAGATGTTATGGTGCCTTTGGAAAGTACCATGTTCAAAACTAGGTTTATAGCATCATGTGTAAATAATATGTTATCTGGAAGCCCCATCCCCATCTAGTCCTTCATCCAATCCAATCCATTAAATTCAATTTGTCCATCAGCCTAAGGTATATTTGGACCATGTAGGAAATACTCGATCACATGGGCTTTCTGGGATTAGCTCAACCATTATTTTTCTTCTTTTCACATCCATTTGTATCAACATCCTTTCCTTATAACTATCTATATATAACAATCATTCTCATATCCCATGTGTGCAAATGTTCATTTTTCACATCCCTTATTCTTCAAGAATTCATCTAATTATCTCCAAATTTAGCCAAATCATTCTTCAATCATTATTATATCCATATTGGGGTATCCTCATCTACATTATTTTTTGTGAATTCTTCATTCTATGAATCTTTCTTATATCATTCAAAAATACATTTATGCCCACCTATAATCTTATTTTCATCGATCCGGGTGGTCATTTCATCATTAATCCTTGCAATAGGTTGAATACTTTATCTATGCTTGTAAATCAGTCAATTAATCAATCAATCATCCATCCAATCCTATCTTTTATCTTTTACCATTTTTAGCATAAGTCAATCTTGCACATCATCATAGGGATAGATATTTTCCACTTCCAAACTCTTAGAATATTTAGATATATTTAATGAATCCACCATATTTGGGTAAAATCAATGTGTACAACTTATCTCAGGATGTATTCATCCAAAATATTCATTACTTAGAGCAAATTCAATCCATCCTCATAATAAATAAAAACATTAAATCATTAGCTTGAGTGGGATAATCCCATCTATGGATTAATATAATGATCACATCCTTCATCCCAACCCTATTTCTCCAACACCCACACACTGATTCTTTCATTCTAGCTTCTTCCTCTTTTTTTGAGAGACCATTTATGTCCTTCCTCCATACATGCCCTCTTAAGGAGGAATCATCCCTAACTCATTGTTTCATCATAATAATCTAAATTTCATCCTCCCACATTTTTTAGATTCTTATTTATTTAAAAAATTATTATTCCACCCATTGTGTCTCGCAATGCCTTGTAAAAGAGGTGAAAAATGTAGAAACTTAAATGAGACACTTCATGTCAATTTTAACTATCTTATTAATCCACAATAACATCAATCTAAATCATATAATCAATCTTCAATTCTCACTAACATCCCTAGACACATTACTATTCATCCCACCTAATCAATTAATTATTTATTTCATGATCGCAACCATTTCCATAAAATCACATCACTTCTCATTAGTTGATTAATCTTTGATTAATCAGCTAATCTTCTTCCTAATGATAAAATCCATGGAATTTTCAATATACCTATTTTTATAAATAAATTAATCCTATTTTTCTCTCATGTCAGTCAAATCCCAATGAAATCATCGCATTCCATGATAAATGAATTTTATATTCATTTCTAATACCCATACAATCTTTTTTTTAATAAGGCATGTCATAATTATATGCATAATCAATTCATCATATTATACATTTATTTCCTCTTTCTTTCACACTACACCTTCAATATTTATGAGAGGGATGACTAATCCTCAGCCATAGATATTGCTCCAAGATCAATGGTCCACATCTGTTAGCCAAATCTATAAATGGAGGACTCCTCTAATTCCAACATGACCAAGTAGTGCGTTGAAGCTCTGCTAAATCTTTAGGTTGAAGTATTTATAATAAAAATAATTGAATTATCATTTTATAAATCCACTCATACATCAATCCCATCATTTATCAATCCAAACCATTCATTTAGAAAGTGGAGATGTTATCCATTTGATCACGTACATCCACAAAAAAATTTATGACTATATCCATACATCATAGAACATCCTAATTTAGCCAAGATGTTTTCAAAGGTATATCGATTGTGTTTGTATTATTATTTGAATTGAATTATTATTAGTCTTTTTCAATCTAAGTAGAAATTCTTAAGTTCATGGTAGCATTTCAATTTGTGTTTTTATTTATACTAACGAAGCTAAATTATATTTCATAATGTTATAGATACATATTATGTTTTTCAACAAATGTTACAAGTTTACATATCCATGATTTATTCACCCACTTGTCAAGGTATTTATTTAAGTGGGTATTATACATGATATATTAGTTACAAATAAACCTACTCTAAGTGGGTGAGACACCAATATTATTTTCACGTGATGATCATACTCCAATTACAATGAAACAAGGCATACAAACTAGCTTCAAAGTTTTAAAGGATTATGATATCAATGTTTCAACATAGA
>JARHVA010001997.1:2630000-2655000 GCA_037957365.1 Torreya grandis | reverse complement strand
TATCATGTAATGATATTTTTTACAATTCATTTATATGATATGATTATTTATAAATGTGATATGGTAAAATCTATATATTATTTATACGTTTAGTTATAATTATATAGTTATTTATAAATATAATATAATAAAATTTATATATTATGCATAAATTAATCTTATTATAATATTGTAATTTTTTTTAATAATATAATTTCATTGTTATTGTTATGATTATTAATAAATATGACATGAAAGAAATCAATTTCATAGTAAAAACAATGAGGGAAGTTGTATAGTAAAAATAATGAGAAAAGAACTAATTTTTAAAATATTAATTGTAAAAAATTTGTATTTTATTTATGTAATATAGAATGATTATTTAATTTATCTCATTTTTTTCTCTTCTTTAATTTATTTTTCTCTTAAATTTTTTTTAAATAATTATATTGGTTGTTTTATTTTTTATTTAATCATGTTGATTTTGAAATAATTAAATTGGTGTGTGTGTGTGTGTGTGTGTGTGTGTCTATATATATATATATATATATATATATATATATATATATATATATATAATTATATTTTAAATAATTAAATACTAAAAGTTTCACACCATTATAACTATCAACATTTATTATGAATTAATCATTGAATTTTCATATTAAATGAAGAAAGCTATAAACACTTACTAATTTTTTTAATATTTTTTCTATATAAATTATAAAATAATTAAATAATTGTCATTATAAACATTCAAAATAATTATTCTCCATACTAAATATATAATGTGAAAAAATAAATGATTTTCCATGCATTACAATTATAAAGTGAGATTATTGTATTATAATGTGATCAAGTTATAATATAATATTAAAAATAAAAGGTTTATTTACAATAGTTTAGTTAACTTGTGTTAAATAGATAAAATATGAGGATTATTTGATAAAAAATATGATGTGTCAAGATTTTGAATGATATTAAAAGAAACATATATATAATATGAAAAACATGTATTTATAGAATTTTTTAATATTATGAAAGTCAAATGTTTTAACATTATTTTTTGGAAAAAAAATTGGTTTGATCACAAACACATTTATAATCACCACTATCTCTATTATCAATATCAATATTTGATAAGTTGAATATAAAAATCTAAAAATTAGAATTGAAAACTTATACATATTTGTATGCAGAAAATAATATATAATACATGAATTGTTCTAAAGAAAATAGACATATCAATAAAAATAAACAAATGAAATATAAAAACATCACGTAATTTGAGACATTAATAAAATGTGGCGGAATCCTATCATTCTTCAATATTGGGGGTTTTGAATGCATTTTATTTAATTTACAAGGAACACCAAACAATTGTAGCTATACAATAGTTTCAGCCTATGTTGTTGGCATTATTTTATTTTAAAAATATTCTTTCTTATGTAAGTGTATTATTAATATATTCAATCCCTTATTATACCGTTTGTATTTAAAAATCTTCCCTTGGGTTATCCTATGAGTACAAATTTAGTTTTACTTTTGTGCTATATATCTTCTTCTACAATTGTCTATTCTCTTTTTTACTTTTAAAATTACGTGCACCCATTAAGTCATATATACATTTTTAAAATTAGTCAAAGTAGGACAATAGGTTGATCAGGCTGAGCGATACAATATATTAAAACTTTAATTTTAATTCTCACAACTAACCAAATATGTAATGCATCCATTGGTTATAAATATAAAAAGGTGAATGATCCAAGCATAATTAAGTCCTTATATGCTCTCACTTTGATGTCATTGGAAACATTGTGTAGGTTTGAACTATGTTACATAAAAATACACACCATGTCAACCCACACAAATATCATCAGCATATTTTTTTCGTGATAGAATTCCACTCCATGATCAAAAATATCATCTTAAATCTCCTCAAGACACCCAACTTGACTAGAACAAGTTGATATACCACATAACTAGGAATAATAGTACATAGATCAAAGTTCAAGAAAATCTTTCGTGCCATGTGGAACCCTTTCCCCATGCCGTAACATGTCATACTACTCTCATAGGGATAATACTAAGTAAGTAGACTCACCAGTATTAATTAGACCTAGAAATCCAATGGAAACACATATGAGAAGATGAAACTTGGTTTATTATAATAATAATCTATTCCTAACTTGCTATATCCATCTTCTATGATATAAATTCTAAGGGATTTCCATTGAAGTTGAACTATATCACATCAATATGTCAAAGTGAATCTTCTTCAATTAGAGACAATTATAGATCTACCAATAGAAGTTTAACTCCATCCATCATGTTCCAAAATATCAATTCTCTTTCAACA
Source organism: Torreya grandis (assembly GCA_037957365.1). Taxonomy (NCBI): domain Eukaryota; kingdom Viridiplantae; phylum Streptophyta; class Pinopsida; order Cupressales; family Taxaceae; genus Torreya; species Torreya grandis. The sequence goes on along the minus strand of JARHVA010001997.1, from coordinate 2,652,662 downwards.
TAATAGCCTTGGAAGCTCAGTTTCCTTAGTCTGATAGAAAAGGTGTCATTTGTGTGTAAACAAAGATCTGATATAAATTGTTAGATCATAGGATACAAATATAAAAGAACATAAAAAAGTTGATGTAATAAAAAAAAACAAAGTAGAATCATAAATAGAAATTTATTTTTTCAACACCCAAAAAAAAAATACAACTTATCAAAATTGCGTAACAAATGAGAATAATCCATTATTCATTAAACAATATTTTATTCTACTAAGCCTCACTCAACCTCTAGTTATGCTAGATGCTTGGCATGTACAGCTAAGAAGCTGACTGTTTGTTCACAATCATGTATAATATAAAGCTTATCCACTTAGTTCAACTACCACTAATTCTTGGAGGAGTTAAACTATCAATAATTATTATAAGAGATTAACTACCACTAATTATTGTAGGATGTGAGTAATTGTCACAACCTATCTTGCCAAAACTGAGAAACAAGAAATGTAAAACCATAACTACAACGACAACATGATGAAAAATGACCATACAAAAGTTACATATAAGAAATGTGTGTGTGTGTGTGTGTGTGTCAAAACAAAAATAAATAATATTATTCTTATAATCCAATAAAATAAAGAAATAAAATTTTTAATTAAATTAATGTAATACTATTTTATATAAATATTTGAATTTTTAAATTAAATTAATATTATTTCACATTATTTTTAAGTCTATTACTTTTAACATTTATTTATTATTTATTTATTTATATGTTCTAGCATAATGTTTTATAATTAAACCTCGTTTATTTATTTATTTCTATATTCTATGGTATTTTTTTAATAGTCACCACTAGTTTATTTATTTATTTCTATATTCTATGACATTAGTATTATATACTTTCACTCCATGATCTAACAATTCAACACTTTGTGTAGGTTTTCATATTTATTGTTAGGTTCCAAGCTAGAAGAGATACAACTATAACATTTATACAACATAAGAAGTACCCTCTTATTTATTTAAAAAGGAAATAAAATTTGGACATAAATTTATAAAATGTTGTTCGACATTCTAATCACAATGGTGTTGAAAATATTGGAATCAAATACCATAGAATTTGTTATAATTTTAACTATAGTACTTGAAGGTGCTTTGTGTTTTGATGTATTTTTACATAATAATAAAATATGTTCATATAATGAAATTGAAATAAACTATTAAAAAAATAAAATTTTATTGTTGTTGTTGTTGTTGTGTTAGTTTGCAAGATAATTATAGCTACTACCAAAAGTATTTTCTAATAACGATGAATTTACAATAAGTCTATAATAAAGTGTGCCATCATATATAATATTAAACATAATTTGCATATATTAAAAAGTAGTGTGGTTCCTTGAGCCTATATGGGATGGCAAGGAGACTTATTTTATTTTATTTAATAAGACATGGTCATATACAGTTATACCATGTGCTTTACTCCATGTAAGATATTTCATTTGTGGAGTCAGTAAACTCCCACCTTGTTCAATTTTTCTCCCGCGCATCCATAAAATCTTACAATCTTGCCATTGTTACTTGACTTAAATTCAGTTCCACTAGTCTCGCCATAAGGACCATATGTTTTAAAACTAGTGATGAGTGTCAAAGATTTGAGGATGGTTGATCCGTTATAGTCGCCATAACTTCCAAATATTTGTTTCAAAAATTTAGTTTCTTGAAAATCGATCTACAATTCACACCATAAATACATATAATATTAAATGGTTGAATCTAAAACTAAATTATAATAAAAATCTGAAGAACGATTTTTACAATGATAAAAAAATGTTAAGGATATATAGAAAATACATGTTATTATAAAACCATATTATCAGTTTAAGCTATACTGTGATTCCTCATATATATTTTTGCATATATTTAATTATGAATTAGTTTATATAAATTATATATAAAAAAAAAAGATTTAAATACATAAAAAAGACAAAATAGAATATCTTTTCCATACTTTATCGTTATGCTTTTGATATTGGTGTATGTTCCATCTGTCCATGGAGTTCCACCCAAGCCGCCCCATGGTCGCTCTATTGTGTAGTATGAAGTTGCCTAAATATAAGCACACAATATAAGTGATAATACTGATGACACTGAAAGAAACAAATACAGAAGAAGAAGCAAATAAAATGCAGGAAAGTTAAAGAAAGGAAAGATACCATTTCTGAAAGAAACAAATACAGAAGAAGAAGCAAATAAAATGCAGGAAAGGAAAAGAAAGGAAAGATACCATTTCTGGTTCGAAGTGCAACCAACTCCAATTGTATTGCAATGTTCAATTGAATGAGAGATTAGATTTATATAGGGAAGGGAAAGGAACGGATGCAATGACGCCATTGCCCATGCGTTATCGTCGCTGCAGCCTGTAGCTATCAATCAATATTGTATTGGATTTCTACTCGAAATAATCGTTGCGTGGCCAGAATATATATATTTAGAGTTGATTCAACCAAGTTTGGGAGGACTGTCCAATCGGGTGGCTAAGAGCATTCGTTCACATAGTTTTACTTCACATGGGCCTCAACGCACCTAACAACTAACAAATTAACTCATATGGAAGCGTTCTTATTATACTTGTTCAATAAAATGTGGGGGAATCCTATCATTCTTCAATATAGGGGGTTTTGAATGCATTTTATTTAATTTACTAGGAGCACCAAACCATTGCAGCTACACAATAGTTCGGCCTATGTTGTTGGCATTGTTTTTTTTTACAAATATTATTTCTTATGTAAGTGTATTCTTAATAGATTCAATCAATTGTTATACCCTCTATATTTAAAAATCTTACCTTGGGTTATCTTATGAGTGCTAATTCAATTTTGATTTTGTGTCCTATATCTTCTTCTCTTCTTCTACAATTTCTTACTCTCTACTGACCCAAATAAATACTTTTAATCAATTATGGCAAGAACTAACCACTATACGACCCTAGTTCTAAAATGAGTTTTTGGTTGGGTATTGAAATATCACTAATAAATATGTATTCACTGGTCTATAACTCACCATAGTCCTTCAAAATTCATCCACACTAATTACATTTTAAGGCACTTGATGATCACTCAAAACATGAGCACTTTAGTTATGTCTTGAGAGAAACGAAGAAATCATTGTAGATGAAGTTATTTTACTTGCTTACATTGTATTCATGATATAAAACCTCTCATACTATGATGTGCTCTCATGACATGATTTTGCGATGTGTTAGTTTTGTAACAAGTGTATTTAACTAGGGCAAGGGTTGTTCTAAACCTAGGTTTAAGTCTTCAGTTTCCCATCTACAAATAGTTTATAGTAAATTAGATATCAATAATATGACGAATGATAACATCAACTATGGACTCAAATAAACCACAAAATCTAGTATTAATATTATATTCTTCTTATATCTTTGCATACTCATTACTCGACCACTATTGGTTTTTCATCTAAACACATATTATTATAAATAAATATTATCAATAAACTAGTAATAAATGTAAATGTAAAACATGATTAATGTATGGCTACCATTGTAAACCTACTTTAGATTTGACAAGGTATCCAATGGCTCAGAACTAGCTGTGCATGTAATAGTGGATATGATTTTCATCATTCTCAACCTACCTAACAACTACCAAATTTTCCCATCTAAAACCATTATTCTTCTAGTTATTCATCAAAATGTGGGGGAATATTTTCAATCTTCATTATTAGTGGTTTTGAATGCATTTTATTGATACTCTTGGGAGGACCACACCATTACAACTACACTTCAGTTACGACCTGTTTTATTGGCATCATTTTATTTTATAAATATTCTTTCTTCTGTAAGTCCATTATTAAAGGATTAAATCCCTTGTTACACCTTCTTTCTTTACAAAGGATCCCTTGGGTTCTTTTATGAGTGAAATTTTATTTTTGCTTAAGTTCCCTAGATATTATTCTCTTATACAATCTCCTAATCTCTACTAACCAAAAAATATACTTTCGAGCAAGCATGGCAAGAACTAGCCACTATGCAGCCTTAGTATCAAGATGATTTTTCAGTTGGTTACGGAAATATTTATGAAAATTATTTCTTTTCTTCTCTATAGCTCAACATAGTCCTTCAAAATTAACCCACACTAATTAACATTTTAAGGCACTTGATGATCATTCAGAGTGTGAGTACTTTAGTAATGCATTGCAATAAATTATGAAATCATCCTAGATCAAGATACTTTTACTTGCTTACTTTATATTCATGATATAAAAACTATTTTACTATGATGTTCTCTTACAACATGATTTTACATTGTGTATTTTTTTTAATAAGAGTATTTGAATAAGGCAAGGGTACTATGATACACTCTCACAACAAGATTTTTTGTAGTGTAATTTATGTATCAAGATTATTTTAATAAGGTGAGTGTGGTATTAATCTTGAATTTATGGATTCAATTTCCCAAATTTGAATAGTTTTAAGTGACCTAGATATCAATAATATGTATATTCTTGTGTATTTTTTATATTAATTAATTTAATAAGATCTATTTCATCAAAATAATAGTATGATGAGCACTAACATCACCTATGGCCTCAAAGAAACATTTGTTTTGGTATTTATATTAAATTATTTTTATATTTAGGCATCCTCATTAGTACACTACTGCCACTTTTTCATGTAAATGTATATTATCAATAAACTATCTATAAATTTAAATATATATTATCCTTAACATATGAGAACCACCGCATAAATATTTCAGATTTGATAGGGTATCCAATACCTCAGTACTAGTTGTGTTTGTGGCGGTGGATAATATTTTCATTATTCTCAACCAACCTAATAGCTATTCAATTCATCCATATATAATTAGTATTATTATATGGGTTTGTCAAAATGTGGTAGTATCCTACCATTCTTAATTTTTGGGGGGTTTTGAAAAAAAATTAATAAATTTCTTGGGAGCACCAAGCCATTACAACTACACATTAGTTATAGTCTATTTTGTTATTTTACAAATTTTATTTCTTCTACAAGTCCATTATAAATGGCTTTAATCCATTATTAAAACCTCTTTCTTTATAAATAAATCCTTGGGATCTTTTATGAGCACAATGTTTTTATCTTTTATGCACTAGATCTCCTCTTCTTTTTCTACATAGATCGATGCTTGCTAGGGTTTTTATACATCTATTTGAAAAACACTCAATAATAACAAATTGAATCATGAAATATATCTATACTAGGGTCCTCATAAATCTATGTTATATTACATTTATATAGAAATATATACAACCACTTTCTAGATCCATTCACAAGTGCATGTGGTTATTTTGTGGGTATATTATGTATTTAATGTTGAGGATTTAATGATTTATATAGTAAAAACATAGCTCCATATTTTTATTTTTATTTTTATTTTAATAAAAAAACAAGTGAATATATCATAGATGTGGCATATGGCACATGGCATGTGGGTACTGCATTTATAGGTAACTATCACCTAATATTTAGTATTATTTTGTCTTATATAACAATTTTTTTATATTATAATGTGTCTGTAATGGATATGCATATAATAGGTTGAATTTATTTCTATTCAAATTTTAATTACATATGGCTTAATTAATCCTATTGGATTTTCTTTCTCACTAAGTATTGTTGTATTTTTACTCATCTTATTTAACTTTACTAGTAAAAAAATATGAAATCTAAGGTACCACTAGTTTGGACAAATTTATGTTGGAAGTATTATTATAGTGAATATAGACCAACACTAATGTGTTAAAGAGAGATTTGAAACATTTGGATAGTTGAATTAAATTGAATGTTATTAATAATGTCTAACACCAATTATTCTATAGGAATATTGACTAATTTTCCTTGATTCAAAAAAATATTTTGTGATATCAGTTTCATTTTTGATCTTGAATATTATAATGTATATGTTGATAAAAACAAATTAGCCTCTTTTTATAATCTCTCATATTCGAACAAAGTATTCAAATAGTTAAATTGTATGTTATGAGTGTAAATATATATTAGTTGTCCATGTCTAACCCTCAAAATTAATTAGACAATGCATTTATCAAAAGATGCACTCAAATACACACATATATTTCTGGTAACTATCCTAAAATCTTATGTTTTGTAGTTATACATTTATTTTAAAGAATATTAATGAAATATATTTTTACATCATAAGGTGTATTTCATTGAGCAAGCCTTAGCAGTTTTCAATTAATCAAAGTTTACGTTAAAACAAGGGCTATGGTGCATGTAGGGAGTTGATACTATTATTTTTTATATTTTTTTATAGTAATGTTTAAGGGTTTTAAAAAAAGAGAGGAGATGGTGTATTATACATATGAAACTTTCATCTGTGATTTTTAGGTTGTTGGGAAGTCCCAAGGTGTCATCTCTAATAGGATGAAAGGACCAAAACTAAATTTTTCGAGACAAGTAAATTATTATGTTAATTTTTGGTGATATCATGGTAAGAGTTTCCAATGAAGGATGTCTTTGATCACATATCTTGAGTCACATGATAAAAAACAACATGCATTATAATATAATTATTTGAAATATTAATTTATGAAATACATTCACAATGAGTCTCTACACTTGATCTACTTTATACAACACAATAAGTATCCTCTTAATTATTTTAAAAGGAAATAAAATTTGGACATAAATTTATAAAATGTTGTTTGACATTATAATCACAATGGTGTTGAAAATATTGGAATAAAATACAATAAAATTTGTTATTAATTTGACTATTGTACTTGAAGGTGCTTTGTGTTTTGGTGTATTTTTACATACTAATAAAACATGTTCATATAATGAAATTGAAATAAACTATTGGAAAAATAAAATATTGTTGTTGTTGTTGTTGTTGTTGTTGTTGTTGTTGTTGTTGTTGTTGTGTTAGTTTGTAAGATAATTATAGTTACTACCACAAGTAATTTTTAATAACGATGAATTTACAATAACTCTATAGTAAAGTATGCCATCATAGATAATATTATATTAAACATGATTTGCATATATAAAAAAGTAGTGTGGCTCCTTGAGCCTATATGGCATGGCAAGGAGACTTATTTTATTTTATTTAATAAGACATGGTCATTTACAGCTATACCATGTGCTATCCTCGATTGAAGATATTTCATTTGTGGAGTGAGTAAACTCCCACGTTGTTCTATTTATCTCCCGCACATCCATAAAAGCCTACAATATTGCCATCGTTACTTGACTTAAATTCAGTTCTACTTGTCTCACCATAAGGACCATATGTTTTAAAACTAGTGAGCAACGTCAAATATTTGAGGATGCTTGATCCTTTATAGTCGTCATAATGTCCAGATATTTATTTTAAAAATTTAGTCTCCTCAAAATGGATCTACAATTGAAACCATAAATACATATAATATTAAGTGGTTGAGTCTAAAACTAAGTTATAATAAAAATATGAAGAACAATTTTTACAATGATGAAAAAATGATAAAGATATATAGAAAATACATTTTATTATAAAACCATGTTAACAATTTTAGCTATGATGTACTTCCTCATATATATTTTTACAAATATTTAAATACGAATTAGTTTATATAAATTATATAATAAAAATAGAAGATTTAAATAAATAAAAAAGACAAAATTGTTTATACTGTCTTTATTTCACCTTCCTTGAGTCCATGTTCAGTGGCAGAGATTGTGTTGGTCACATTGTTTTGACCGTAAAGACCATAGTCAACTTGTATGGCAAGAATATCTTTTTCATACTTTATGCTGATGCTTTTGATATTCATGTATGTTCCATCTGTCAATGAAGTTCCACCTAAGCCGCCCCATGGTCCCTCTATTTTATAGTGTGATATTTGTTTATGTAACAAGTGTATTTAACTAAGGCAAGGGTTATTCTAAACCCAAGTTCAAGGCTTCAGTTTCCAATCTACAAATAGTTTATAGTAAACTAGATATCAATAATATGATGAATGATAACATCAACTATGGACTCAAATAAATCCCACAATCTAGTATTAATATTACAGTCTTCTTATATCTATGCATATTCATTACTCGACCACTACTACTTTTTCATCTATACACATATTATTATAAATACATATTATCTATAAACTACTAATAAATGTAAATGTAAAATATGATTAATGTATGACTACCATTGTAAACCAAATTTAGATTTGACAAGGTATCGAATGGCTCAGAACTAGTTGTGCATGTGATAGTGGATATGATTTCCATCATTGTCAACCTACCTAACAACTACCAAATTTTCCCATATAAAACCATTATTCTTCTAGTTATTCATCAAAATGTGGGGGAATCTTTTCAATCTTCATTATTAGTGGTTTTTAATGCATTTTATTGATATTCTTGGGAGGACCACGCCATTGCAACTACACCTCAGTTAGGACCTATTTTATTGGCATTATTTTATTTTATAAATATTCTTTCTTATGTAAGTCCATTATTAATCGATTAAATCCCTTGTTACAACTTCTTTCTTTACAAAGGATCCCTTGGGTTCTCTTATGAGTGTACTTTTATTTTTGCTTAAGTTCTCTAGATATTACTCTCTTCTTCAATCTCCTAATCTCTACTGACCAAAAAATATACTTTCGAGAAAGCATGGCAAGAACTAGCCACTATGCAGCCCTAGTATTAAGATGATTTTTCAGTTGGTTAGGGACATATATATGAAAAATATATCTTTTATTCTCTATATCTCAACATAGTCCTTCAAAATTCACCCATACTAATTAACATTTTAATGCACTTGATGATCATCATTGTCGTTCAAAATTTACCCATACGAATTAACATATTAAGGCACTTGATGATCATTCAGAGTGTGAGCACTTTATTAATGTGTTGCAATAAAGTATGAAATATTCCTAGATTAATATTATTTTACTTTCTTACTTTGTATTTGTAATATAAAAACTATTTTACTATGATGTTCTCTCACGACATGATTTTACATCATGTAATTTTTTTAATAAGAGTATTTTAATAAAAATGTACTATGATGTGCTCTCACAACATTAATTTTTTTAGTGTAATTTATGTCTCAAGATTATTTTAATAAGGTGAGTGTGCTATTAATCTTTAATTTATGGATTTAGTTTCCCAAATTTGAAAAGTTTCAAGCGACCTAGATGTCAATAATATGAATAGTCTTGTATATTTTTTATATTAATTATTTTAATAAGATATATTTCATCAAAATAATAATATGATGAGCACTACCATCACCTATCGCCTTAAAGATTTTTATTTTTTTTGATATTTATGTTAAATTATTTTTATATTTAGGCATCCTCATTAATAGACTACTATCACTTTTTCATCTAAATGTATATTATAAATAAACTATATATAAATTTAAATATATATTACGCTTTACATATGACTACCACTGCATAAATATTTTAGATTTGATAGGGTATCCAATGGCTCAGTACTAGTTGTGCCTGTGGTGGTGGATAATATTTCCATTATTCTCAACCAACCTAATAGCTATTGAATTCATCCATATATAATGATTATTATTCTATGGGTTTTTAAAAATGTGGGAGTATCCTACCATTCTTAATTTTTGGGGGTTTTGAATGAATATTAATAAATTTCCCTGGAGCACTAGGCCATTACAACTACACATTAGTTATAGTCTATTTTGTTATTTTACAAACATTGTTTCTTCTACAAGTACATTATAAATGGCTTTAATCCATTATTAAAACCTCTTTCTTTATAAATAAATCCTTGGGATCTTTTATGAGCACAATGTTTTTATCTTTTATGCACTGTATCTCCTCTTCTTTTTCTACATAGATCGATGCCTGCTAGGGTTTTTATACATCTATTTGAAAAACACTCAATAATAACAAATTGAATCATGAAATATATCTATACTAGGGTCCTCATAAATCTATTTTATATTACATTTATATAAAAATATATACAACCACTTTCTAGATCCATTCACAAGTGCAAGTGGGTGTATTATGTATTTAAGTTGAGGATTTATTGATTTATAGAGTAAAAACATATTTGCATATTTTTATTTTCATTTTAAGGAAAAAAAAAAGTGAATATATCATAGATGTGGCATGTGGGTGCTGCAGTTATAGGTAACTATAAACTAATATTTAGTATTATTTGTCTTATATAACAATTTTTTTATATTATAATGTGCCTGTAATGGATATGCATATAATAGGTTGAAGTTATTTCTATTTAATTTTTTAATTACATATGGCTTAATTAATCCTATTGGATTTTCTTTCTCACCAAGTATTGTTGTATTTTTACTCATCTTATTTAACTCTACTAGTAGAAAAATATGAAATCTAAGGTACCACTAGTTAGGAAAAATTTGTATTGGAAGTATTATTATAGTGAATATAGACCAAAACTAATGTGTTAAAGAGAGATTTGAAACATTTGGACAGTTGAATGAAATTTAATGTTATTAATAATGTCTAACACCAATAATTCTTTGGGAACATTGACTAATTTTCCTTGCTTCAAAAAAAGATTTTGTGATATCAGTTTCATTTTTGATCTTGAATGTTATAATGTGTATGTTGATTAAAAAAAATTATCCTCTTTTTATAATCTCTCGTATTCAAACAAAGTATTCAAAAAGTTAAATTTTATGTTATGTGTGTAAATACATATTAGTTTTCCATGTCTAACTCTGAAAATTAATTAGACAATGCATCTATCAAAAGCTGCACTCAAATAGACACATATATTATAGCTAACTACCCTGAAGTCTTATTTTTTGTACTTATACATTTATTTTAAAGAATATTAAAGGGATATATTTTTACATCATAAGGTGTATTTCATTGAGGAAACCTTAGCATTATCCATTTAATCAAAGTTTACTTTAAAACAAGGACTATGGTGCATGTAGGGAGTTGATACTATCATTTTTTATAATTTTTTAAGTTAATATTTAAGGGTTTGATAAAAAGAGAGGAGATGTTGTATTATACATATGAAACTTTCATATGTGATTTTTAGGTTGTTGGGAAGTCCCAGGGTGTCTTCTGTAATAGGATGAAAGGACCAAACCTGAAATTCTTAGAGACAAACAAATTATTGCATTAATTTTTGATGATATCATGATAAGAGTTTCCAATGAAGGGATGTCTTTGATCACATATGCTGAGTCACATGATAAAAAACAACATGCATTATAATATAATTTTTTGATATAATAATTTGTGACATATACATTCACAACGAGTCTCTACACTTGATCTATCTTTATACAACACAAGAAGTATCGTCTTAATTATTTTAAAAGGAAATAAAATTTGGACACAAATTTATAAAATGTTGTTCGACATTCTAATCGCATACTAATAAAATACCTTAAAATTTGTTATAATTTTGACTGTCGTACTCGAAGGTGCTTTGTGTTTTAGTGTATTTTTACATACTAATAAAATATGTTCATATAAAGAAATTGAAATAAACTATTAAAAAAATAAAATTTTGTTGTTGTTGTTGTTGTTGTTGTTGTTGTTGTTGTTGTTGTTGTTGTTTTAGCTTGCAAGATACTTAGAGCTACTACCACAATTATTTTTTAATAATGATGAATTTAAAATAACTCTATAGTAAAGTATGCCATCATAGATAATATTATATTAAACATAATTTGCATTTATAAAAAAGTAGTGTGGCTCCTTGAGCCTATATGGCATGGCAAGGAGACTTATTTTATTTTATTTAATAAGACATGGTCATCTGCAGTTATACCATGTACTGTCCTCCATTGAAGATATTTCATTTGTGGAGTGAGTAAACTACCACATTGTTCAATTTTTCTCCCGCACGTCCATAGAAGCCTACAATCTTGCCATTGTTACTTGACTTAAATTCAGTTCCACTAGTCTCGCCATAAGGACCATATGTTTTAAAACTAGTGATGAGCGTCAAAGATTTGAGGATGGTTGATCCATTATATTCGCCATAATGTCCAGATATTTGTTTCAAAAATTCAGTTTCCTCAAAATCGATCTGCAATTGGAACAATAAATACATATAATATTAAGTGGTTGAGTCTAAAACTAAATTATAATAAAAATATGAAGAAATATTTTTACAATAATGAAAAAATGATAAAGATATATAGAAAATACATGTTATTAAAAAACCATATTATCAATCTAAGCTATAATGTGCTTCCTCATATATATTTTTACATGTATCTTTTCCGTACTTTATCGTGATGCTTTTGATATTGGTGTATGTTCCATCTGTCAATGGAGTTCCACCCGAGCCACCCCATAAGCGATAGTACTGCTCACACTGAAAGAAACAAATACAGAAGAAGAAGCAAATAAAACGCAGGAAAGGAAAAGAAGGGAAAGATAACATTTCTGGTTCGACGTGCAACCAACACCAATTCTATTGCAATGTTCAATTGAATGAGAGATTAGATTTATATAGGGAAGGGAAGGGATGCAATGACGCCATTGCCCATGCGTTATCGTCGCTGCAGCCTGTAGCTATCAATCAATATTGTATTGGCTTTCTACTCGAAATAATTGTCGCGTGGCTAAAATATATATATTTAGAGTTGATTCCACCAAGTTTGGGAGGACTGTCCAATCGGGTGGCTAAGAGCATTCGTTGACATAGTTTTACTTCACATGGGACTCACGAGAATGGGGGATGGCACGTGGGGTTTTCAAATACACAAACTCATTTCTTTACAAATTGCGTGGCTCATATAATTATTTGTTTGCAACTCTCATTATTTTCATATTAAATATTTACTTGCATACTAATATGAATTTAGAGGTTATATTTTTCAAAACTTATGTTAGACATACACAGTATGTACGTGTCATAAAATATACAAGGATGGACACCCACGTGAGCTTAAATAGCAATGATAATTACTTGAATGCATTTCTAGATGTGCTCATTAGGGCTTCAAGCGCACTTTTTGTACTGCATGTGCATGGACTATAAGTAATCTTGGGAAGCTCTACTTAGCCTCTTATAATGATGTCGCCAAATGTTTTTTTAACTCTTTTGGACACATGAAACAGAAGTTGTGGTCGAGTCTCACAATAAGCCACCTAGATATCAATAATATGATGAGCGTTAACTCACCTATGGCTTCAAGGAAACCGCAAAATATGGGAATAATATTAAATGTTTATTTTTTAATATTTAAGTGTCTCCATTGCCAGACCATTGCTATTTTTTCATCTAAACACATATTAGTCTAAACACATATTATCAATAAAATATTAAAAATTGTAAATGTATATTACACTTAACATATTATTACCACTACACACCTATTTCATATTTGATAGGTTATCCGATGACTTAGAACTAGTTGTACCTGTGGTGGTGTATATGATTTCCATCATTCTCAACCCACCTAACAACTACCAAATTCACCCATATGGAACTGTTATTGTTATATTTTTTCAACAAAATGTGGGGTAATCCTATCATTCTTCAATATTGAGGGTTTTGAATGCATAAAATAATAGTGTAGCTCTTTGTGCTTATATATTAGAAGAAGGAGACTTATTTTATTTTATTTCATAAGACATGATTATATATAACTATACTATGTGCTATCAACCATTTAAGATATTTCATTTATGGAATGAGTAGATTTATCTATACTAGGGTCCTTCATATATCTTATATTACATTTATATAAAAATATATACAACCACTATCTAAATCCATTCACAGGTGCATGTGGTTATTTTTTTGGGGTATATTATGTATTTCCTGTTGAGGATTTATATTATGTATTTCATGTTGAGGATTTACTGATTTAGATAGTAAAAACATATTTACATAGTTTTACTTATATTTTAAGTAAATAACAAGTGAATATCTCATAAATGTGGCATGTGGAAAATGGAATGTGGGTGGTGCATTTACAAATAACTATCACCCTATATTTAGTATTGTTTTATGTTTTATATAAATAATTTTTTATATTACAATGAGCCTATACTGGATATGCATGTATAGTAGGTTGAAGTTATTTATTTTCATGTTTTAATCACATATGGCTTAGTTAATTGTATTTTATATTTTTTCTCACCAAGTATTGTTGTCTTTTTAAGCATCTTATTTAACCGCACTAAGAAAAAAGTATGAAATCTGAGGTACGACTAGTTAAGAATTTTTTTGTTGAAAGTATTATTATAGTAAATATAAACCAACACTAATGTGTTAAAGAGAGCTTTGAAATATTTGTGTAGCAGAATTAAATTGAATGTTATTAATAATGTATAACACCAAGAATTCGATGGAGACATCGACTAATTTACCTTGCATATGAAAACCCTTCAAAAAAACATTTTGTGATATCTATTTTCTTTTTGATCTTTATTTTGTGTATGTGGATAAAGAAAATATCCTCTTTTTCTAATATATCATCTTCAAACAAGGTAGTTAAAGAGTCAAATTTTAAGTTGTGAGTGTAAATATATATTAGTTTTCCATCTCCAACACTTAAAATTGTTTAGGCAATGCATCTGTCAAATGCTGCACTCAAATAAACACCTATATTTAGGTAACTACCATGAAGTCTTATTTTTTGTAGTTATACATTTATTTAAAAGAACAATAATGGAATTTGTATTTACATCATAAGGTGTATTTGATGGAGGAAGCCTTAGAATTTTTCATTTAATCAAAGTATATAATAATTTCATTGTTATTCATCTTTAAACACTCTCATTCCTCATTTTACCTTATGAATGCACTTGGATGATTACAAGGTGTATAACAAATATGTAGTCATTGAAATTTACATCATTATTTTTTGATTTCATAACATAAAATAATTAATAGTATTCTCTATATTTTTTTCATGTAATACTCTAATATTCAACATCATCTGTATAATAACATTATAGGTGAAGATGCTAATAAAATATATAACATTGACAGAAATACTTTACCTTGTTATTTGAAGATGGCGGAAAGCAACAAAGCCATTTCTTCTTCTTTAGATTCCAACCACTCGTCAGAATATTTGAGATTTCACATATGTAAAATGAAAATATTTCATTGCTTTATCCATTTGAAGGACCAATTAAAATCATTTTTGATGTACAAGAGTAAGACCGTCATAACATTTCCATTTAGTGGTCTATTAAAAAAATTAGAATAGGAAATATTAATTATAGAACTTATAACCTCCATAGAGAAAGGTATAATAGTTGGGATAGTGCTTAATTTAAGATACATAATAGGGACATAGTGATTGGAGAGACTATGTAGAGGCTAGTGGGGATTTTTATCATGTCCAATGGATTACACAAAATGTTTCAGTGTTTTTGGTTATAAAATTATTTTTTTCCTTTCCTCCAATCACCAAATAAAGAGAAATGAGAACCACTATTATGAATACAATGGATGTTGTTAGTGTTACTAAAAATTAAAATGGAAAAATCTTCGAAATATCTATAATCATATTTATTTTCATATGTTATCTTTCCTCAATTGATTATATTATATGGGAGGAAAATTTAATTGAAGAATCCTTTACATCTTTAATTGAGACAATGTGTTTTTTTCATAATTTTTGGACTCATATGAATTTATAGATGAAAATTTTTATAAATTTTTAGAGGATTTGTTAGTTGTTTGACATATATTTTCAATAAGATGACACCTATTTCGATCATGTATTAGTAATTGAAATAGTTTAGGGAAAGACATAGATTACACTGGCAGATTTGATACATCAAAAAACATTACATGTTTATTTTCCTAGGAATATGTGATTCCATGAATTGAAATAATGTTTCAAGTCCCCTTACCATCACTGCCAAACTCACTTTAAAATGTTTCACTACTTTGATGTTTTTTTATTAATTTTACCTTACACATCACTTCTCTATTACTCAAGTTTGTTGTGAAACAAAATGTCTCCTCCTTACACAAGTCCTTCAATTTACTTAAAAATAAGGACTACGATGCATGTGGGGAGTTCATAGTATTACTATTTTTTATTTTTTTAAGGTAATGTTCCAAAGCTTGATAAAAAGAGAGGAGATGGTGTATTATAAATATGAAACTTTCAAGTGTGATTTTAAGGTTGTTGGGAAGTCCCATGGTGTCCTCTCTAATACGATGAAAGAACAAAAAATGAAATGCTTGGAGACAAACAAATTATTTTAGTAATATTTGGTGTAGTCATGGTAGGAGTTTCCAATTAGGGGATTTCATTGATCATGTATCCTAAGTCACATGACAAAAAACAACATGCATTATAATATAATTATTTGAAACAAGAATTTATGATGTATACATTCACAATCAGTCTCTACGCTTGATCTATATTTATATTATCTCTAAATCAAAGCATCTATAAAATTTACATTAACTCTTTATTTCAAAAACTGAAAATACTCCATGAGACTCTTTCTTCAATCTCTTTGTGGCTCCTCCTTGAACTATGGACCCTTTCTTTTGTTTAAGTCATTATGTTGAATGTGTCATAGTGTTCTCTTTACTTTGTGTTCCTCTTAGTCAAAATATATAATCTCCAACACATCTTTAAAGTGTTCCCTTCCTTTAGTTTAGCATGAAAACGTGTGAAATAATGTGAAGTTACCACCTTTCAGCTTTCACAAATTCACAAACTTGGTTATTATCATAGGATTTAAAAATTACACATGGGTGAAAACTAAGGTTAGTTCCTTCATGACATCCATGCTCCACGGACTTGTGATCTAGTTAAATCCAATTAAGAGTTTTAATGCTTCAATATTACATTGTGGATTCTTTATGTTATGTGAACTCATGAAACTAACTATCCCACTTGAATGTTGTCATGTGTCTGTCTGATGTTATGATCCCATCATTTATCATGACATATTAGTAGTACATGATTATAACACTTGTCAAAATCATATATTTCTTCACTCGTATGACTAAATTTTTATCCCATGAATTATATTAGACTTTTGAATTTAGGTGGACCTATTTACCTTACAATTCAATTCATAATTAGAATAGGTTTAATGGTATAAATTAACTAAATACTTTATCCCGTTTGCCTACTACTTAGGTAATTATAAATTGGCTTCCATGAACCTATGACACATAGAATATATGCGTGTGACCTTTTCCAATACTCGAGGCTATGAAGTGGCCATAATGACATGAAACATAGACTTGTGTAATAAAATGTGACCCAAAATGTGATCCCATATGAACTTAGTGATGTCAAATATATGACCTAAGAGCCATGGTGATTGGATAAATCTTCTATAAGGTTCCTTATTTAAAATTACAAAATTATCTTTTAGCATTTGTTGATGAAAGATTTATTGTACATCTTAGATTCTCTAATTATAAGATTGATCGAATGCTTGACAATAAATGACATTCACTTGTAATAGAAAAATTCATAATTGGCCTATGATTGTTAGTGTAGCTTTTCTTGAATTAGAAAGAATAGTGCCTTTTTGCTTAATGTGTAGAGTGTTAGAAAGATCATTTACAGGTTTTTTATTGAGTAGCCTTTATGTGATCATATAACATCAAATTTGAAATATTTCCATTAACTTAGTTTGCCAAAACCATGGGAGAGCTCACATGAAACATACCCAATTGGAAAAGTATCCATTAAAGTTTGAATGATAGGAAAATAATAGGGGATTGGATCAACCTACGACCCTATCTTCTTAGTGTGGTAGTGTCTCAAGAGAACAAGGATTAGAAGAAATGTTTTTTTAGTAATCTATTAATTGAATAAAGATGAAAAGGGATGCTTGTATGATGTTTTCAGAATTTTGAAAGGTGAAAAAATATATTAGAGAAGGATATTGTAGGGATTTAGGTAAAAATAATGGTCAATGGCATATGGTAAGGATGTCAATATCAAATTTTTTCAAGTTCTTATTGATTAAATGTTAGTGTCTAAAAATATTAAAATGTGAACATCACCAATTTCAATCTTGAATTTTAGTGTTAAAAACCTTATTTTATGATAAGAGATAAATTTTTAAGGCCTAATAAATAGTGTGCCCACACCCATATTGAACATAATTAGGTATTTCAATCCTTATGCCTCCATTAGGATAATCTACAAATTTTTTGTGTTTCCCATTGTGTGTAGTCTAATCACTGGTGTAATTTGAACATGAGTCACTATAGTACAAATTCATCTGATTTAATCCTTAAACCGCAATGAGGGGAACTAAAATTTCCATCTTTTTAGATGTTTAAATTAACTAAGGAGTAGCTCTAAAAGTGGGACATGGGGATGGTGTTGGATTTGTAACCTCTGAGGAGTGTTCCTCTTTGTTTAAATGGATAAGTCCAACCCCCACCACAAGGTGTCCGCATGTCACTTGTTTAAAGTAAACAATGGGCCCACTGAGAAAAGAACCTTGGTTAGTGATTATAAACTATTTTTTTATAGCCATTAGATGAAGCCTTTGGTTCCTATAAATGAATGTTAATTTTTTATTAAATAATGAATTTTTAATAATATTTATTATTTTAACTTGTTTTATAGGTATATTTGGGTCATAAAACATGTTTAGTTATAATGGTTCCTAACACATTGATGGTTATTTTTGTGTAGTACGAGATGATAGTTGATTATCTTTATTATGAGGATGAACATTACTTAAATAAATAAAAGAAATAAATCATACATTAACTAATTGTCTAAACTTTTTTCATGTTAATGTGGTAAATACTATTTGTGTCACAACAAATTATAAAAAAAACTATACTCAGTTATCACATGACCAGTTATGTGGAGAGATTCAAATGGATCATATTATTCAACCTCATATGATCCCTTATAATATCCAGCCACCATCTGTTAAAGTTAATAATGTCTTTTATTTTTTTAGATCACCATACAATGGGAAGACTTCTACATTTTAACCTCATGTTGTTATATCTTCGAGACATATGGAACATGCTCATTTGCATAGTGATATTGAATAATAGATTATTGATCAAAGATTTATTGATGCACTTATTTATACATGACATACTCATATGTGTTTTTTTTCTAATTCCATGTATCTCCTTGAAACAATTATTGATATTTATTTTCATTGGGATGATGATATCAGATAATACACATCTCACAACTATTTTTTTGATACTTTGAGTGACACATCAGATATTGAATCACTAGTTAGACATAATATCCTATATTTTGTGCATCATTAATACATGTTTACATTTATTGCTCTACTTTAATTTTAGTCATAATTATTCTATACATTTTTTATTTAATGTGCTTTCCTCCATTGATTTTCATTACATTCTACTTTTATCTTCCTGATTGATCTTGGAACTTTCCTTCCCCTATGGCAATATTACTTTTGTCCCTTGGTTTATCTTGAGTTGTATATTTATTTGGACTTTGACTTTCCATTTAGTTATTAATATCCTTTCAAACCAATTGAAAATATTTGTTGATGTTTAAAAAATTTCTATATAGACTTCCACCCTAGTATTGCATTGACTTCTAATGAAACTTTTAGGTTGGTCATAACGCTCCTCTTCTTATTTATTATATTTTTCATGCCTCCTTTTCCATATTTTGTTATTTTATGAGACATTTATGTATTATTATTTCTTCTACCCTTGTGATTCTCTTATGTGCATTCACTTTATTCTACAATATTAAAATATGAAAAAACATTATAAAACATAAAAATAGAAAATATGCGCATTAATAGTGATTCTATCAATATTGTAGACACTTAAATTAATTTTAAATATCTTATAAATTCATGCTAACATCATATTAAATCATCTAATAAATATTTTATTCATACTAACAACCCTAGTCAATTCACTATTCATCCCCTGTGATCAATTAATTAATTATTGCATGATCACAACCATTCCCACAAAATCACATCACTTCCTATTAGTTGATTAATAGGTAATATTATTCCTCATTTTAAAATCCACGAAATTTGGAATTTACTAAATCTATTAATCCTATTTTCCTCTCACATCCCTCAAATTCCAATGAAATACTCACATTCTCCCACGAATGAATTTTGTATTCATTTATAATCCACATAAAATCACTTTTTCAACTTGGCATGTCATAAGCCCATGCCTCATCAAATATTGATCATACACACTTCATCCCTATTTGGTTCACACTCCACCTCCAAAAATTAATGGACAGAAGACTAATCCTAAATAATAGATATTAATCCAAGATCTATGGTCTGCAACCATCATCCTAATGGGTAGATGCACAAATTTAGGGGATAAAAAACATGACAAAATTAAAAACACAATTTTTTATTTATAAATTTTTTACACCTTGTTCTTTTTCAAAAACCTCATATCTACATTTGTTTAGCATGATGCCAAATCGAAAGGGTGGACACCCTTTATGGATCAAAAAGTATGTACACCCTTTCAGAAACATAATTTTATCCCAAAACCTACATTTCATTGTATGATATTACATATTTCAAATTTTTAATAAAATGAATAGGACGTGCATGCCTTATCCTGCCCTGCATCATAATAGCTTGATTCCACATTTTGATCATGGTCTTAGGTATGTTATTTTTGTTAAATTTATATTTTAGGGTTTGTATTTATATATATTTATGTTTAGAGAACTCGAATTAAATTTTTATTTCTCTCACATTTATTGAATAATTTTTTATTTTTATAGATCTACATATAAAATTCGATGGACCCATTTATTTAAGAAAACATTGAAAAAAACTATGATCAAAACCATCAACATTTTGACTTCTTAGAAGAAGCTAAATTATATGAATAATATAATTTAAAATAGTAATTACAAATTATTATCAATAAATTGCATCACTTTCCAATTCCTAATTCATGTAATTCTCTTGTTAGTACATTGGAGGCTATTTATATTGAAGTGGGAAATGTCACTTCCCAACATGATGCAATGTAGCATCAGAGAGAAGTGTTGAAAGAATATTGTTATGATATATTATCATATGAGTACATTAAAAAAAATAACAAAATAAAAATTGTGTGGCTTTTTGGTTTATCTTGGAAGCAACAACCACCACCAACAAGTTGCAAACACATTAACATTGATTTGTGTGTTCATGTAGAGATTAAAAAAATTGGGATAGGTGGTTGATGGTGTTTTATGAGCCTCTATAATATAATAGTTCGGTTACATAATAATTTTTTAGAAAAAATTAATGCAAATTTTTTCTACAATAAATAATAAAATATTTCAACATGGAGGTGGGTCCTCATTTGATAGACCTTATCTTAGGCTAAAACAAAACTGCCATAACTGAGTTTAGATAAATATAAGGACAATAACACAAACTTGTATCCCTAAAATATTATATCATAGTAAATATTTGGAGACCCTTCAAGGATTTACTGGTCTCATACTAGTTATGATTTACCATAGGATTCATACATTGAGTTTTACATAGGCTACAAGTGGTGGCACATCTAATAGTGTCCCCCTACTATCAATGCATGTATCTCTCCTACTATTGGTCTCAGTGTCCCTCCTACTAGGAGTGACATGACTAATAGTCATCTTATAGTTCTCTTACATCATTACACATCATGTGAGAGGAAGTGTAATGGACCACATGTTCAATTTAGCCATAAATAGGTTACATATGTGGAGACTAGACTTACATTTGTGCATCAAACTAGTAACCAATAGTCTCCATTTATAATTGCTTCAACATCTCTAGATAATAATATAGATTAATATATTTCATATACACTTTATTTAGAACATATGGACACTAACATGCCTATGTATATGGCATTTGTAGTTGCTTCAGAACCCAAAGACACTATCATGCCAGGTTATATGCAATTTGTAGGAAATTCACCACCTCCCATTAACACACAACTCACTATGTAGGATTATCTACTTTGTAATCTATATTTTACACATAGGTTAAATTTTAATTATAGTTTTTTATGCATGTAAAATAATATTAAGTTAATAATTTGGTATATATTTACTTATTTGACAAATATTTGACTTCTTTAATCTTTTACTTGTATAGATGGTCATTGATATCTTATATACCTTAGTTGGCTT
Source organism: Torreya grandis (assembly GCA_037957365.1). Classification (NCBI taxonomy): domain Eukaryota; kingdom Viridiplantae; phylum Streptophyta; class Pinopsida; order Cupressales; family Taxaceae; genus Torreya; species Torreya grandis. The sequence goes on along the minus strand of JARHVA010001997.1, from coordinate 2,630,531 downwards.
AAATTATTGTGTTGAGCCCCAAATTGGCACTATAGTTAGCTACACTTAGGTTTGGAAAGGTATAAAATACATAAATTTATATATTGTATAAATATTTTATATACAACATATTTTTAGTATAGAAGGAGTATTGTTTCTATCTTTATATCTGTCTCTCGTTATTTTTTTATGTGCATAAGGAATAACACTAATTTAGATTTATCTAAAATTAGGTTTAGTTTTATTTGAATCATTATTGACCTATTTATTTATTTGTTGTATAAATGATTAAATATGTTATATTTATCCCCCATGGATCAGAAAAACATTTGACTAATGTTGTGGTTTGTTCCAAAAATACACTGTCTTCCCAACTACACCTAGTTTAGAAAGAGATATTAGTGATAACACATATTAAGATTATTTTTTAACTTCAAGTAATGATAACCTATATCAATTTTATATTTATATGCACATATAGATCTAACACTATATGTATGCTCCATAGGATTCTCCATCATAGATATATTCAGAGTTACGTAACCCATTAGA
>JARHVA010001997.1:2605000-2625000 GCA_037957365.1 Torreya grandis | reverse complement strand
TGTTTTCTATCACACTCAAATATTTTCACATGGTCACAAACTAGGCCTAATTCTATATGCATTGAAAATAGTTAATTTTAATTTATTTTTGAGGTACTTATTAAGGTCATATGACCATCAATCTATTTTTTTGTTAGTTTTTGAGATCTATTTATTTGTAAAATTAATAAAAAATGTTTTTTATTTTTTAATAAAATATGTCTAAAAATAGATTAGCTTATCTATATTTTAGTAAAATGGTTTCAAAAAATACCAAACTTTTCTTTAAAAGGATGTGTCATACAAATGACTATCTACTATGTTTTCGTAGAAAAATAGGATTTACTCTTCAAATTTTATATGTTTGACCTTCTTATACACAATCATTTTTAAAAAAATATTGTGTTTTAGAAACTAAACTTAAAATTCTACAATTCATGTTTTTATACCATATTAAATTTTTGAGTGTAGAAATATAAAATAATCTTAAAATATTGAGTTTTTTTAATTTTTATCAAAAACATGTCCACAAGTAGGCCCCTCTTTGTCTACCATAATTTTTCACTTGCCCTTATCAACATATTTTACACTATATGACACCCTTTTGTTATCGTGGAAAAAAATTCAATCAAATTCATACCAATAAATGCCCAATAATCTAAGAGTAAAGGGTCATGAATCCATGTTCTTATTTTTATGGAATTTATTATAGTTTTCATATTCAAGTTTAGGGATGTAATTTTTTTACTATTAAATCGATCTCTAGATGTTGAATTACTCACTATAGATTCCTTGATTACTCATATTACCACATTATTATCTATTTTTTTAAATTTATATTTCCTATTGAATTAAATGCATTAAATAGAATATTTACTATTTCATTATTTCTTCCCTCAATATTTCATCTTCTTAACCCTAAATTATTCACCATAGTGTGTATTATTTACATTTACATTAATTGAACAAATAGTTGACATTATTTTGTATGTATTTTTATTTTTGAATGCATAGTCCCATACACATTGAGAATGATGTTTAGATGATCTTGTTGACATTTTATCTTGTATATTTTTTTATTTATTTAATGATATATTTCAATTAAATACCTTTGTGTTTATTGCATTATTCTTGAAGATGTGGTTCCAAGAGCTTTATTTTTTATTAAATTGGATGGTGTTCAACCATAAAAGAGATATTAGATTGTTAATTAAGTACATTAGACCCTATAGGTGAAGTGAATTACTCTTCATTTAAGAGATATGAATTAGGGTCCTTACATGATGTTAATTACCATCATTCTCAAAAACTTCAAAATGGATGAATTTTTCATTATATTTTGTTTCTTCACATGTTTCATCATTGAATGCAAATTCATTAGTTAGATGTTCTACATTTTGAATTTCATCATGCAACAAGTATTGATTAGGTTCTCTTACATCATTTGGAGACATATCTATATTAAATTCCATGGAATTGGGCATGCTAATTTGATTTGAAATATTACTTATTGTGGAGTAATTACCTTTAGCTTGACCATAAGCTCTTACAGACAATATCTTATCTTCGTACATTTTTATTTTTATTTTTTCTATCTTCTTTTCAATTTACTCATTTATTATTTCTTGAATTGGTCTTTTTTGGAAACTACCTAACCCTATTATTTCTATTTAGATAAATAATTCCAAGTCTAGAATAAAAATTAAAGAATTTATAATAATTACTAAAATTAAATGGTGAATCTGTAGAGTGTTAGTAGTATAATGTAGTTTCAATTTTGTAAAATGCAAAATGAACGGGTCAATTTTGAGGATAAACAAGTGAAATTCATGAACTACAAAGGGTGTATAACCTTCAAAAAATCATGAATGCCATATTTGGTGTTAGTTCAAACCAAACAATTCCATTTAATGAAGGTCCAATGACTTTTGGAATGGGTGTATTTCCTTTCCAAAGGGAGTACACCCATTACAAAGGGAGTTCACCCTTATATAAATCATGTACACCCTTTTATGATTCAATGATTTGACATTTCTACTTTACCTCCTGAATTGTTTCAATTTTAGGCTAGGGGGTTTGAACCTAGCCTAAAACCTATCATGGAATAGCTAAAATTATTTTTAATAAATTTACATTTCTTTTCTATGTTTGCTAAAGCATTTTATAACATAAAGCTCTAATGCCTCAGTACTAGTTGTGCCTGTGGTGGTGGATAATATTTTCATTATTCTCAACCAACCTAATAGCTATTGAATTCATCCATATATAATGATTATTACTCTATGGGTTTGTCAAAATGTGGGAGTATCCTACCATTCTTAATTTTTGGGGGTTTCGAATGAATTTTAATAAATTTCCTAGATGTACCAGGCCATTACAACTACACATTAGTTATAGTCTATTTTTATATTTTACACACATTATTTCTTCTAAAAGTCCATTATAAATAGCTTTAATCCATTATTAAAACCTCCTTATTTATAAATAAACCCTTGGGATCTTTAATGAGCACAAGTTTTTTAATCTTTTGTGCACTGGATATCCTCTTCTTCTTCTACATAGATTGATGTCTACTAGGGTCTTTATACATCTATTTGAAAAACACACAACAATAACATATTGAAGTATGAAACATATCTATACTAGGATCTTCATAAATATATTTTATATTACATTTATATAAAAATGTATACAACCACTTTGTAGATCCATTCACAAGTGCATGTGGTCATTTTTTGGGTATATTATGTATTTAATGTTGAGGATTTAGTGATTTATATAGTAAAAAAATATTTGCATATTTTTGTTTTTATTTTAAGGAAAAAATAAGTGAATATATCATAGATGTGGCATGTGACACATGGCATATGGTTGTTGCATTTATAGGTAACTATCACCTACTATTTTGTATTGTTTTATGTCTTATATAACAATTTATTTCTATTACAATGTGCCTGTAATGGATATGCAGATAATAGGTTGACGTTATTTCTATTCAACTTTTAATCACATATGGCTTCATTAATTCTATTGGATATTTTTTCTCACCAAGTATTGTTATATTTATAATCATCTTATTTAACTCTACTAGTAAAAAATATGAAATCTAAGGTACCACTAGATAGGAAAAAATTATTTTGGAAGTATTATTATAGTGAATATAGACCAACACTAGTGTGTTAAAGAGAGATTTGAAACATTTGGATAGTTTAATTAAATTGAATGTTAGTAATAATGTCTAAAACCAATAATTCTATGGGAACATGGACTAATTTTCCTTGCTTTAAAAATATATTTTTTGATATCAGTTTCATTTTTTATTCTGAAACTTATAATGTATATGTTGATAAAAACAAATTAGCCTCTCTTTTTAGTGTCTCATATTCGAACAAAGTATTCAAAGAGTTAAATTGTATGTTATGACTGTAAATATATATTAGTTTTCCATGTCTAACCCTTAAAATAAATTAGATAATGCATCTATCAAAAGCTGCACTCAAATAGACAAATATATTTTAGGTAACTACCTTGAAGTATTATTTTTTGTAGTTATACATTTATTTTAAATAACATTAATGAAATGTATCTTTACATCATAAGGTGTATTTCATTGAGGAAGCCTTAGCATTGTTCATTTAATCAAAGTTTACTTTAAAACAAGGATTACGGTGCTTATAGGGAGATGATACTATTATTTTTTTTATATTTTTAAGGTAATTTTTTAAGGTTTGATAAAAAGAGAGGAGATGGTGTATTATACATATGAAACTTTCATGTGTGATTTTCAGGTTATTGGGAAGTCCCAGGGTGTCCTCTCTAATAGGATGAAAGGACCAAAACTGGAATTCTTAGAGACAAACAAATTATTGAATTAATTTTTGGTGATATCATGGTAAGAGTTTCCAATGAAGCAATGTCCTTGATAACATATCCTGAGTTACATGATAAAAAATAACATGCATTATAATATAATTATTTGAAATAATAATTTGTGACATATACATTCACAATGAGTCTCTACACTTGTTCTATCTTTATACAACATAAGAAGTATCCTCTTAATTATTTTAAACGGAAATAAAATTTGGAAATAAAATTATAAAATGTTGTTCGACATTCTAATCACAATGGTGTTGAAAATATTGGAATCAAATACCTTAAAATTTGTTATAATTTTGATTTTCATACTTGAAGGTGCTTTGTATTGTGGTGCATTTTTAAACACTAATAAAATGTGTTCATATAATGAAATTGAAATAAATTATTAAAAAAAAAATTGTTGTTGTTGTTGTTGTTTTTGTTCTGTTAGTTTGCAAAATAATTATAGCTACTACAACAAGTATTTTTTAATAATGATGAATTTACAATAACTCTATAATAAAGTACACCATCATAGATAATATTATACTAAACATAATTTGCTTATATAAAAAAGTATTGTGGCTCCTTGAGCCTATATGTCATGGTAAGGAGACTTATTTTATTTTGTTTAATAAGACATGGTCATATACAGTTACACCATGTGCTATCCTCCATTGAAGATATTTCATTTGTGGAGTGAGTAAAATCCCACCTTGTTCAATTTTTCTCTCGCGCATCCATAGAAGCCTACAATCTTACCATTGTTACTTTACTTAAATTCAGCTCCACTAGTCTCACTATAAGGACCATATGTCTTAAAACTAGTGATTAGCATCAAAGATTTGAGGATGGTTGATCCATTATAGTCACCATTATGTCTAGATGTTTGTTTCAAAAATTTAGTTTCCTCAAAATTGATCTACAATTCAAACCATAAATACATATAATATTAAGTGGTCGAGTCTAAAACTAAATTATAATAAAAATATGAAGAACAATTTTTACAATGATGAAAAAATGATAAAGTTATCAAGAAAATACATGTTATTATAAAACCATATTAAAAATTTAGGCTATGATTTACTTCATCGTCTATATTTTTACATATATTTAATTACGAATTAGTTTATATAAATTATATATTAAAAATAAAATATTTAAATAAATAAAAAAGACAAAATTATTTATACCTTCTGTATTTCACCTTCCTTTAGTCCATGTTCAGTCGCAAAGATAGTGTTCGTCACTTTGTTTTGACCAAAAGACCATAGTCAACTTGTATGGCATGAATATATTTCCCATACTTTATCGTGATGCTTTTGATATTCGTGTATGTTCTATCTATCCATAGAGTTCCACCCAAGCCACCCCATGGTTCCTCTATTGTGTAGTGTGATATTCTTGTATGTAACAAGTGTATTTAACTAAGGCAAGGGTTGTTCTAAACCCAGGTTTAATGCTTTGTTTTACCATATAAAAATAGTTTATAGTAAACTAGATATCAATAATATGATGAATGATAACATCAACTATGGACTCAAATAAACCCCAAAATCTAGTATTAATATTATAGTCTTCTTATATCTATGCATATTCATTACTCAACCACTACTACTTTTTCATCTATACACATATTATTATAAATACATATTATCAATAAACTAGTAATAAATGTAAATGTAAAATATGGATAATGTATGACTACCATTGTAAACCAACTTTAGATTTGACAAGGTATCCAATGGCTCATAACTAATTGTGCATGTGATAGTGGATTTGATTTCCATCATTCTCAACCTACCTAACAACTAACAAATTTTCCCATATAAAACCATTATTCTTCTAGTTATTCATCAAAATGTGGGGGAATCCTTTCAATCTTCATTATTAGTGGTTTTGAATGAATTTTATTTATATTCTTGGGAGGACCACACCATTGCAACTACACCTCAGTTACGACCTATTTTATTGGCACTATTTTATTTTATAAATATTCTTTCTTCTGTAAGTCCATTATTAATGGATTAAATCCCTTGTTACACCTTTCTTTAACAAAGGATCCCTGGGGTTCTTTTATGACTGCAATTTTTTTTTTTTTTTTAATGTTCCTTAGATATTATTCTCTTCTACAACCTCCTAATCTCTACTGACCAAAAAATATACTTTCGAGAAAGCATGGCAAGAACTAGCCACTATGCAGCCCTAGTATTAAGATGATTTTTTAGTCGGTTAGTGACATATATATGAAAAATATTTCTTTTCTTATCTATAGGTCAACATAGTTCTTCAAAATTCACCCATACTAATTAACATTTTAAGGCACTTGATGATCAACGTAGTCCTTTAAGATTCACCCATACTAATTAACATTTTAAAGCACTTGACGATCATTCAGAGTGTGAGCACTTTAGTAATGTATTGAAATAAAGTATGAAATTACCCTAGATCAAGATACTTTTACTTGCTTATTTTCTATTTGTAATATAAAAACTATTTTACTATGATGTTCTCTCACGACATGATTTTACATTGTGTAATTTTTTTAATAAGAGTATTTTAATAAGGAAAGGGTACTATGACGTGCTCTCACAATATGATTGTTTTTAGTTTAATTTATGTATCAAGATTATTTTAATAACGTGAGTCAGGTATTAATCTTGAATATATTTTTTCAATTTCACAAATTTTAATAGTTTTAAGCGACCTAGATATCAATAATATGAAAAGTCTTGTATATATTTTATATTAATTAATTTAATAAGATCTATTCCATCAACATAATAATTTGATGAGCACTAACATCACCTATGGCCTCAAAGAAATAATTTGTTTGTTATTTATATTAAATTATTTTTATATTTAGGCATCCTCATTAGTAGACTACTATCACTTTTTCATCTAAATGTATATTATAAATAAACTATATATAAATTTAAATATATATTAGCGTTTACATATGACTACCAATGCATAAATATTTTAGATTTGACAGGGTATCCAATGCCTTAGTACTAGTTGTGCATGTGGTGGTGGATAATATTTCCATTATTCTCAACCAACCTAATAGCTATTGAATTTATCCATATATAATGATTATTATTCTATAGGTTTGTCAAAATGTGGGAGTATCCTACAATTCTTAATTTTTGGTGGTTTTTAATGAATTTTAAAAGATTTCCTTGGAGCACCAGGCCATTACAACTACACATTAGTTATAGACTGTTTTGTTATTTTACAAACATTGTTTCTTCTACAAGTACATTATAAATGGATTTAATCGATTATTACAACCTCTTTATTTATAAATAAACCCTTGGGATCTTTTATGAGCACAATGTTTTTATCTTTTGTGCACTAGATCTCCTCTTCTTTTTCTACATAGATTGATGTCTACTAGGGTCTATATACATCTATTTGAAAAACACACAACAATAACATATTGAAGTATGAAATATATTTATAATAGGGTCCTCATATATCTATTTCATATTACATTTATATTAAAATATATACAACCACTTTCTAGATCCATTCACAAGTGCATGTGGTTATTTTGTGGGTGTATTATGTATTTAATGTTGAGGATTTAATGATTTATATAGTAAAAACATATTTGCATATTTTTATTTTTATTTTAAGGAAAAAACAAGTGAATATATCATAGATGTGGTATGTAGCACATTGCATGTGGGTGTTGCATTTATAGGTAACTATCACCTAATATTTAGTATTGTTTTATGTCTTATATAACAATTTTGTTATATTATACTGTGCTTGTAATGGATATGCGTATAATAGGTTGAAGTTATTTCTAATAAATTTTTAATTACATATGAAATCTAGTAAAAATTTGTAAAAAAATATGAAATCTAATGTACCACTAGTTAGGAAAAATTTGTGTTGGAAGTATTATTATAGTGAATATAGATCAACACTAATGTGTTAAAGATAGATTTGAAACATTTGGATAGTTGAATGAAATTTAATGTTATTAAAAATGTCTAACACCAATAATTCTTTGGGAACATTGACTAATTTTCGTTGCTTTAGAAAAAGATTTTGTGATATCAGTTTCATTTTTGATCTTGAATGTTATAATGTGTATGTTGATAAAAATAAATTAGCCTCTTTTTATAATATCTCGTATTCAAACAAAGTATTCAAAGAGTTAAATTTATGTTATGAGTGTAAATATATATTAGTTGTCCATTTCTAACCCTCAAAATTAATTAGACAATGCATCTATCAAAAGTTGCACTCAAATAGACACATATATAATAGGTAACTACCCTAAAGTCTTATTTTTTGTAGTTATACATTTATTTTAAAGAATATTAATGGAATATATCTTTACATCATAAGGTGTATTTCATTGAGGAAGCCTTAGCATTGTCCATTAAATCAAAGTTTGCTTTAGAACAAGGACTATGGTGCATGTAGGGAGTTGATACTATTATTTTTTATATTTTATTAAGGTAATATTTAAGGGTTTGATAAAAAGAGAGGAGATGGTGTATTATACATATGAAACTTTCATGTGTGTTTTTTACGTTGTTGGGAAGTCCCAGGGTGTCCTCTCTAATAGGACGAAAGGACCAAAACTAAAATTCTTAGAGACAAAGAAATTATTGCATTAATTTTTGGTGATATCATGGTAAGATTTTCCAATGAAGGGATGTCTTTGATCACATATCCTGAGTCACATGATAAAAAACATGCATTATCATATAATTTTTTGAAATAATAATTTGTGACATATACATTCACAATGAGTTTCTACACTTGATCTATCATTATACAACAAAAGAAGTATCGTCGTAATTATTTTAAAAGGAAATAAAATTTCGACATAAATTTATAAAATGTTGTTCGACATTCTAATCACAATGGTGTTGAAAATATTGGAATAAAATACCTTAATTTTTTTTTTATAATTTTGACTATTGTACTCAAAGGTGCTTTGAGTTTAGTCTATTTTTACATACTAATAAAATATGTTCATATAAGGAAACTGAAATAAACTATTAAAAAAATAAAATTTTGTTGTCGTTGTTGTTGTTGTTGTTGTTGTTGTTGTTGTTGTTGTTGTTGTTGTTGTTGTTGTTGTGTTAGTTTGCAAGATAATTAGAGATACTACCACAAGTATTTTTTAATAATGACGAATTTACAATAACTCTATAGTAAAGGACGCCATCATAGATAATATTATATAAAACATAATTTGCATATATAAAAAGTTAGTATGGCTGCTTGAGCCTATATGGCATGGCAAGGAGACTTATTTTATTTTATTTAATAAGACATGGTCATCTACAGTTATACCATGTGCTATCCTCCATTGAAGATATTTCTTTTGTGGAGTGAGTAAACTCCCACCTTGTTCAATTTTTCTCCCGCACGTCCATAGAAGCCTACAATCTTGCCATTGTTACTTGACTTAAATTCAGTTCCACTAGTTTCGCCATAAGGACCATATGTTTTAAAACTACTGATGAGCGTCAAAGATTTGAGGATGGTTGATCCATTATAGTCGCCATAATGTCCAGATATTTGTTTCAAAAATTCAGTGTCCTCAAAATTGATCTGCAATTCAAACCATAAATACATATAATATTAAGTTGTTTAGTCTAAAACTAAATTATAATAAAACTATGAAGAAAGGTTTTTACAATGATGAAGAAATGATAAAGATATATAGAAAATACATGTTATTATAAAACCATATTATCAATTTAAGCTATAATGTGCTTCCTCATATATATTTTTACATATATTTAAATACGAATTAGTTTATATAAATTATATAATAAAAATAGAAGATTTAAATAAATAAAAAAGACAAACTTATTTATACCGTCTTTATTTCACCTTCCTTGAGTCCATGTTCAGTGGCAGAGATAGTGTTGGTCACATTGTTTTGACCGGAAAGACAATAGTCAACTTGTATGGCATGATTATCTTTTCCGTACTTTATCGTGATGCTTTTGATATTGGTGTATGTTCCATCTGTCCATGGAGTTCCACCCGAGCCACCCCATGGTCCCTCTATTGTGTAGTATGAAGTTGCCTAAATATAAGCACACAATATAAGCGATAGTACTGCTCACACTGAAAGAAACAAATACAGAAGAAGAAGCAAATAAAACGCAGGAAAGGAAAAGAAGGGAAAGATAAAATTTCTGGTTCGACGTGCAACCAACACCAATTGTATTGCAATGTTCAATTGAATGAGAGATTAGATTTATATAGCGAAGGGAAGGGATGCAATGACGCCATTGCCCATGCGTTATCGACGCTGCACCCTGTAGCTATCAATCAATATTGTATTGGCTTTCTACTCGAAATAATTGTCGCGTGGCTAAAATATATATATTTAGAGTTGATTCCACCGAGTTTGGGAGGACTGTCCAATCGGGTGGCTAAGAGTATTCGTTGACATAGTTTTACTTCACATGGGACTCACGAGAATGGGGGATGGCACGTGGGGTTTTCAAATACACAAATTCATTTCTTTGCAAATTGCGTGGCTCATATAATTATTTGTTTGCAACTATCATTATTTTCATATTAAATATTTACTTGCATACTAATATGAATTTAGAGCTTATATTTTTCAAAATTTATGTTAGACATACAGAGTATGTACGTGTCATAAAATATACAATGATGGACACCCACGTGAGCTTAAATAGCAATGATAATTATTTGAAAGCATTTCTAGATGTGCTCATTAGGGCTTCAAGTGTATTTTTTGTACTGCATGTGCATGGATTATAAGTAATCTTGGGAAGCCCTACTTAGCCTCTTATATTGATGTCACCAAATGTTTTTTTAACTCTTTCTACACATGAAATAGACTCTGTGGTCGAGTCTCACAATAAGCCACCTAGATATCAACAATATGATGAGCGTTAACTCACCTATTGCTTCAAGAAAACCTCAAAATATGGGAATAATATTAAATGTTTTTTTTTTTTTTTTTTTTAAAAATATATATTTAAGTGTCTTCATTGCTAGAGCACTGCTATTTTTTTATCTAAACATATATTAGTCTAAACACATATTATCAATAAAATATTTAAAATTGTAAATGTATATTACACTTAACATATGATTACCACTACACACCTATTTCATATTTGATAGGTTATCCAATGACTTAGAACTAGTTGTACCTATGGTGGTGTATATGATTTTCATCATTCTCAACCCACCTAACAACTACCAAATTCACCCATATGGAACTGTTATTCTTATATTTTTTTCAACAAAATGTGGGGTAATCCTATCATTCTTCAATATTGAGGGTTTTGAATGCATAAAATATTAGTGTAGCTCTTTGTGCTTACATATTATAAGAAGGAGACTTATTTTATTTTATTTCATAAGACATGATTATATATAACTATACTATGTGCTATCAACCATTTAATATATTTCATTTATGGAATGAGTAAATTTATCTATACTAGGGTCCTTCATATATCTTATATTAAATTCATATAAAAATATATACAACCACTTTCTAAATCCATTCACAGGTGCATGTGGTTATTTTTTGGGTATATTATGTATTTCATGTTGAGGATTTAATGATTTAGATAGTAAAAACATATTTGCATAGTTTTACTTATATTTTAAGGAAATAACAAGTGAATATATCATAAATATGGCATGTGGAAAATGGAATGTGGGTGGTGCATTTACAGATAACTATCACCTAATATTTAGTATTGTTTTATGTTTTATATAAATAATTTTTTATTTTACAGTGAGCCTATACTGGATATGCATGTATAGTAGGTTGAAGTTATTTATTTTCAAGTTTTAATAATATATGGCTTAGTTAATCATATTTTATGTTTTTTCTCGCCAAGTATTGTTGTCTTTTTAAGCATCTTGTTTAACCGTACTAGGAAAAAAGTATGAAATCTGAGGTACGACTAGTTAAGAATATTTTTTTTTAAAGTATTATTGTAGTAAATATAAACCAACACTAATGTGTTAAAGAGAGCTTTGAAATATTTGTGTAGCTGAATTAAATTGAATGTTATTAATAATGTATAACACCAAGAATTCTATGGAGACATCTTCTAATTTACCTTGCATATGAAAACCCTTCAAAAAAGTATTTTCTAATATCTATTTCCTTTTTGATCTTGATTCTTATTTTCTGTATGTTAATAAAGAAAATATCCTCTTTTTCTAATCTCTCGTCTTCAAACCAGGTAGTCAAAGAGTGAAATTTTAAGTTGTGAGTGTAAATCTATATTAGTTTTCCATGTCCAACACTTAAAATTGTTTAGGCAATGCATCTATCAAACGTTGCACTCAAATAAACACCTATATTTAGGTAACTACCATGAAGTCTTATTTTTTGTAGTTATACATTTATTTTAAAGAATAATAATGGAATTTGTATTTACATCATAAGGTGTATTTGATGGAGGAAGCCTTATTAGTTTTAATTTAATCAAAGTATATAATAATTTAATTGTTATTCATCTCTAAACACTCTCATTCCTCATTTTACCTTATGCATGCACTTGGATGATTACGAGGTGTATAACAAATATGTAGTCATTGAAATTTACGTCATTAGTTTTTGATTTCATAACTTAAAATCATTAATAGTATTCTCTATGTTTTTTTTCATTTAATAGTCTAATATTCAACATCATCTGTATAATAACATTATAGGTGAAGATGCAAATAAAATATCTAACATTGACAGAAATACCTTTACCTTGTTATTTGAAGATCGCGGAAAGCAACAAAGCCATTTCTTCTTCTTTAGATTCCAACCACTCATGAAAATATTTGGGGTTTCACATATGTAAAATGAAATTATTTCATTGCTTTATCCATTTGAAGGACCAATTAAAATCATTTTTGATGTACAAGAGTAAAACCGTCATCACATTTCCATTTAGTGGTCTATTAAAAAAATTTAGAATAGGAAATATTAATTATAGAACTTATAACCTCCATAGAGAAAGGTGTAATAGTTGGGATAGTGCCTAATTTAAGATACATAATAGGGACATAGTGATTGGAGAGACTATGTAGAGGCTAGTGGGGATTATTATCATGTCCAATGGATTACACAAGATGTTTCAATGTTTTTGGTTCTAAAAATATAATTTTCCTTTCCTCCAATCACTAAATAAATAGAAATGAGAACTACTATTATGAATATAAATGGATGTTGTTAGTGTTACTAGAAATCAAAATGGAAAAATCTTGGAAATATCTATATTCATATTTACCTGCATATGTTAACTTTCCTATATTGATTATATTATATGGGAGGAAAATTTAATTGAGGAATCCTTTACATATTCAATTGAGACAATGTGTTTTTTTCATAATTTTTGGACTCATATGAATTTATAGATGGTAAATTTTATACATTTTTGGAGGATTTGTTAGCTGTTTGACATATATTTTCAATAAGATGACACCTATTTCGATCATGTATTAGTAATTGAAATAGTTTAGGGAAAGACATAGATTACGCTGGCAGATTTGATACATCAAAAAACATTACATGTTTATTTTCCTAGGAATATGTGATTTGATGAATTGAAATAACCTTTCAAGTCTACTTACCATCACTCCCAAACTCACTTTTAAAAGCTTCACTACTTTGACGTTTTGCATTAATTTTACCTTACACATCACTTCTTTATTACTCATGTTTGCTGTGAAACAAAATGTCACCTCCTTACACAAGTCCTTCAATTTAATTAAAAATAATGACTACAATGCATGTGGGGAGTTCATAGTATTATTATTAATTTTTTTAAAAAGGTAATATTCCAAATTTTGATAAAAAGAGAGGAGATGGTGTATTATAAATATGAAACTTTCAGGTGTGATTTTACGGTTGTTTGGAAGTCTTGGGGTGACCTCTATAATATGACAAAAGAACAAAAAATGAAATGCTTGGAGACAAACAAATTATTGTAGCAATTTTTGGTGTAGTCATGGTAGGAGTTTCCAATTAGGGGATGTCTTTGATCATGTATCCTAAGTCACATGACAAAAATTAACATGCATTATAATATAATTATTTGAAACAAGAATTTGTGACATATACATTCACAATTAGTCTCTACGCTTGATCTATCTTTATCTTATCTCTAAATCAAAGCATCTATAAGATTCACATTAACTCTTTATTTCAAACACTAAAAATACTCCATGAAACTCTTTCTTCATTCTCTTTGTGGTTCCTCCTTCAACTATGGCCCCTTTTTTTTCTTTAAGTCATTATGTTGAATGTGGCATAGTGTTATCTTTACTTTGTGTTCCTCTTAGTCGAAATATATAATCTCCAACACATATTTAAAGTGTTCCCTTCCTTTAGTTTAGCATGAAAATGTGTGAAATAATGTGAAGTTACCACCATTCACCTTTCACAAATTCACAGACTTGGTTATTATCATAGGATTTAAAAATTACACATGGGTGAAAACTAAGGTTAGTTCCTTCATGACTTCCATGCTCCATTGACTTGTGATCTGATTAAATCCAATTAAGGATTTTAATTCTTCAATGTTACGTTGTGGATTATTTATGTTATGTGAACTCATGAAACTAACTATCCCACTTGAATGTTGTCATGTGTCTGTCCATTGTTATTATCCCATCATTTATTGTGACCTATTAGTAGTACATGATTATAACACTTGTCAAAATCATATATTTCTTCACTCATATGAATACGTTTTTATCCCATGAATTACATTAGACTTTTGAATTTAAGTGGACCTATTTTACCTTACAATTCAATTCATAATTAAAATAGGTTTAATGGTATAAATTAACTAAATACTTTATCCTGTTCGCCTACTACTTAGATAATTATAAATTGGCTTCCATGAACCTATGACACATAGAATATATGTGTGTGACCTTTTCCAATACTTGAGGCTATGAAGTGGCCATAATGACATGAAACATAGACTTGTGTAATAAAATATGACCCAAAATGTGATCCCATATGAACTTAGTGATGATAAAATATGACCTAAGAACCATGGTGATTTGATAAATATTATATAAGGTTCATTATTTAAAACTGCAAAATTATCTTTTAGCATTTGTTGATGAAATATTTATCGTACATCTTAGATGCTCCAATTATAAGATTGATCGAATGCTTGACAATAAATGGCATACACTTGTAATAGAAAAATTCATAATTGGCCTATGATTGTTAGTGTAGCTTTTATTGAATTAGAAAGAATAGTGCCTTTTTTATTAATGTGTAGAGTGTTAGAAAGATCATTTATAGGTTTTTTAATGAGTAGTCTATATGTGCTCATAAAATATCAAATTTGAAATATTTCCATGAACTCAGTTTGCCAAAACCATGGGAGAGCTCACATGAAACATACCCAACTGGAAAAGTATCCATTAAAGTTTGGATCATAGGAGCATAATAGGGGATTGGATTGCCCTATGACCTTATCTGCCTAGTGTGGTAATGTATCAAGAGAACAAGGATTACAAGAAATGTTTTTTGAGTAATCTATGAACTGAATAAAGATGAATAGGAATGCTTGTATGATGTTTTAAGAATTTTTAAAGGTGAACCAATATATTAGAGAAGGATAATTTAGGTATTTAGGTGAAAATAATGGTCAATGGCCTATGGTAAGGATGTCAATATTTAAAATTTTCAAGTCCTTATTGATTAAATGTTAGTGTCTAAAAATATTAAAATGTGAACATCACCAATTTCAATCTTGAATTTTAGTGTTAAAAACCTTATTTTATGATAAGCGATAAATTTTTAAGGCCTAAAAAATAGTGTGCCAACACCCATATTGAACATAATTAGGGATTTCAGTCCTCGTGCCTCCATTAAGTTAATCTAAAAGTTTTTTGTGTCTTCCATTGTGTGTAGTCCAATCACTAGTGTAATTTCAACTTGAGTCACTATAATATAAATTCATCTGATTTAATCCTTAAACCACATTGAGGGGAAATAAAATTTCCATCTTTTTTGATGTTTAAATTAACTGAGGAGTAGATCTCAAAGTGGGACATGGGGATGGTGTTGAATTCATAACCTCTGAGGAGTGTTCCTCTTTGTTTAAATGGATAAGTCCAACCCCCACCTCAAGGTGTCCGCATGGCCACTTGTTTAAAGTGTGCAATGGGCCCAATGAGAATAGAACCTTGATTAGTGATTATAAAATAAAAAATTATAGCCATTAGATGAAGCCTTTGGTTCCTATAAATGAATGTTATTTTTTAATTAAATAATGCATTTTTAATAATATATATTATTTTAACTTTTTTATAGGTATCTTTGGGTGGTAAAACATTTTTAGCTATAATGGGTCCTAACACATTGATAGTTATTTTTATGTAGTATGAGATGATGCTTGATTATATTTATTATGAGGATGACCATCACTTAAATAAATAAATGAAATAAATCATACATTATATAATTGTTTCACCTTTTTTCATGTTAATGTGGTACATACTATTTGTGTCCCAACAAATTATAAAAAAAGCTATACTCAGTTATCACATGAGCATATATGTAGAGAGATTTGAATAGATCGTATAAGCCAACCACATATGATCCCTTCTAATATCCCACCACCATCTATTAAATTTAATAATGTCTTTTAGCTTTTTATATCACCATCTAATGTGAAGACTTCTACATTTTAACCTCATGTTGTTATATCTTCGAGACATATGGAACATCCTCATTTGCATAGTGATATTGAATAATAGATTATTGATACATACTTTATTGATGCAATTATTTATACATGGCATACTCATATGTGTGTTTTTTCTAATTCCATGTATCTCAATATTATGATATCAATATTTATTTTCATTGGGATGATGATATCAGATAATACACATCTCAGAACTATTTTTTTGATACTTTGAGTGACACATCAGATATTGAATCACTAGTTAGCCATAATATCCTATATTTTGTGCCTCATTAATAAATGTTTACATTTATTCCTCTACTTTAATTTTAGTCATAATTATTCTATATTTATTTTAACTTAATATTCTTTCCTCCATTGATTTTCATTACATTCTACTGTGATCTTCTTGATTGATCTTGGAACTTTCCTTCCCCTATGGCGATATTACTTTTGTCCCTTGCTTTATCTTTAATTGTATATTTATTTGGACTTTGACGTTCCATTTAGTTATTAATATCCTTCCAAACCAATTGAAAATATTTGCCGATGTTTAAAAAAACTCTATATAGACTTCCACCCTAGTATTGCATTGACTTCTAATGAAACTTTTAGGTTTGTCATAATGCTCCTCTTCTTATTTATTATATTTTTCATGCCTCCTTTTCCATATTTTTTTCTTTGATGAGACATTTATGTATTATTCTTTCTCCTGCCCTTGTGATTCTCCTATGTGCACTCACTTTATTCTACAATATTAAAATATGAAAAAACACTAAAAAATATAAAAATAGAAAATATGTGCATTAATAGTGATTCTATCGATAATGTAGACACTTAAATTAATTTTAACTATCTTATAAATTCATGATAACATCATATTAAATCATCTAATAAATCTTTTATTCATACTAACAACCCTAGTCAATTCACTATTCATCCCCTGTGATCAATTAATTAATTATTCCATGATCACAACCATTCCCACAAAATCACATCACTTCCTATTAGTTGATTAATTAGGTAATATTTTTCCTCATTGTAAAATCCATAGAATATGGAATTTACTAAATCTATTAATCCTATTTTCCTCTCACATCCCTCAAATCCAAATGAAATCCTCATATTATCCCACGAATGAATGTTCTATTCATTTATAATCCACGTAAAATAACTTATTCAACTTGGCATGTCATAAGCCCATGCCTCATCAAATATTGATCATACGCACTTCATCCCTATTTGGTTCACACTCCACCTTCAAAAATTAATGGATGGAAGAGTAATACTAAATAATAGGTATTGATCCAAGATCTATGGTCCACATCCATCAACCTAATGGGTAGATGCACAAATTTATGGGATTAAAAACATGACAAAATTAAAAACACAATTTTTTATCTATAAAGTTTTTACACCTTGTTTTCTTTAAAAAACTCATACCTACATTTGCTTAACATGATGCCAAATTGAAAGGGTGGACACCCTTTATCGATCAAAAAGTGTGTACACCCTTTTAGAAACATAATTTTATCCGAAAACCTACATTTCATTGTATGATCTTGCATCTTTCAGTTTTTTAATAAAATGAAGAGGATGTGCATGCCTTATCTTGCCCTACATCATAATAACTTGATTCCACAATTTGATAATTGTCTTAGGTATGTTATTTTTGTTAAATTTATATCTTAGGGTTTTTATTTATATATATATATATATTTATTTTTAGATCAATGAAATTAAATTTTTATTTCTCTCACATTTCTTGAATAATTTTTTATTTTTATAGATCTACATATAAAATTCAATGGACCCATTTATTTAAGAAAACGTTGAAAAAAACTATGATCCAAACCATTAAAATTTTGACTTCTTAGAAGAAGAAGATAAATTATATGAATAATATAATTTAAAATAGTAATTACAAATTATTATCAATAGTTTGCATCACTTCCCAATTCCTAATTCATGTAATTCTCTTGTTAGTAGATTGGAGACAATTTATAACAAAGTGGGAAATGTCACTTCCCAACATGATGCAATGTTGCATCAAAGAGAAGTGTTGAAAGATTATTATTATGATATATTATCATATTAATACATTAAAACAAATAACAAAATAAAAATTGTGTGGTTTTTTTGTTAATCTTAGAAGCAACAACCACCGCCAACAAGTTGCAAATAGATTAACATTGATTTGTGTGTTCATGTAGAGATAAAAAAAAATTGGATAGGTGGTGGATGGTGTTTTATGAGCCTCCATACAATAATAATTCAGTTACATAATAATTTTTGTGAAAAAATTAATGAATTTTTTCACAAAAATTATTAATAAAATCTTTCAACATGGAGGTAGGTCCTCATTTGATAGACCTTATGTTAGGCTAAAACAAAACTGCCATAACTGAGTTTAGATAAATATAAGGAAAATAACATAGACTTTTATCCCTAAAATATTATATCATAGTAAATATATGGAGACCATTCAGGGATTTACTGGTCTCACACCAATTATGATTTACCATGGGATTCATACACTCATTTTTACATAGGCTACATGTGGTGGCACATCTAATAGTGTCCCCCTACTATCGATGCTTGTATCTCTCCTACTATTGGTCTTAGTGTCCCTCCTACTAGGAGTGACATGAATAATAGTCATCTTACATTTCCCTTACATCGTTACAAACATGTGGGAGGAAGTGTAATGGACCACATGTTCAATTTATCCATAAATAGGTTACATATGTGGAGACTAGACTTACATTTGTGCATCAAACTAGTAACCAATAGTCTCCATTTATTATTGCTTCAACATCTCTGGATAAAAATATAGAATAATATATTTCATCTACACTTTATTTAATGAATATGGATACTAACACACATTAGTATACGGCATTTGTAGTTGCTTCAGAACCTAAAGACACTATCATGCCAGATTATACGTCATTTGTAGGACCTTCACCACCTTCCATTAACACACAACTCATTATGTAGGATTATCTACTTTGTAATCTATATTTGACACATAGGTTAAATTTTAATTAGAGTTTCATATGCATGTAAAATAATATTAAGTTAATAATTTAGTATATATTTACTTATTTGACAAATATTTGACTTTAATCTTTTACATGTATAGATGGTCATTGATATCTTATATACCTTAGTTGGCTTAAATTATTGTGTTTAGCCCCAAATTGGCACTATTGTAACCTACACATAGGTTTGGAAAGGTACAAAAAACATAAATTTATATATTGTATAAATATTTTATATACAACATATTTTTAGTATAGAAGGAATATTGTTTCTATCTTTATATCTGTCTCTCACTCTTTTTTGTGTACATAAGGAATAACAATAGTTTAGATTTATCTAAAATTAGGTTTAGTTTTATTTGATTCATTATTGACATCTTTATTTGTTTGTTTTATAAATGATTAAAGATGTTATAGTTAT
>JARHVA010001997.1:2580000-2600000 GCA_037957365.1 Torreya grandis | reverse complement strand
TAGCCTAATCGATGAAACATCAATGAAAATGCATCCTAATATGGGTATAAATAGTGGAATGGCCCCCTTATGCTCTCTATTAGGTGTTAGGGTCAAAAACTTTAGTTAGATATATGAATTCCTAACTAGAATCTTCTTATCCATGAGTTCGAAAATGAAGTTAAATTAGGGGATGCATTAAGGAGAGCCATGAGACATAGAGATGATTTTATAGGGTGCATAGTTGCACTGGTGACTCGTTGAATCACCCTCTATAGGATTATGTGACAATCAAAATGAGGGATACATTCTAACATGTTTTCTATCACAGTCAAATATTTCTACATGGTCACAAACTAGGCGTAATTCTATAAGCATTGAAAAAAACTTAATTTTGATTTATTTTTGAGGTACTTATGAAGGTCATATGACCATCAATTTATTTTTTTGTTAGTTTTCAAGATCTATTTACTTGTAAAATTAATAAAAAAATATTTGTTATTTAAAATAAAATATGTCTCAAAATAGATTATCTTATCTAAATTTTAATAAAATGGTTTCAAAAAATACCAAACTTTTCTTTAAACAGATGTGTCATACAAATGACTATCTACTATGTTTTCATAGAAAAATGGGATTTACTCTTCAAATTTTAGATGTTTGACCTTCTTATAAGCAACCATTTCTTATTAAAAATAGTTTTTTAGAAACTAAACTCAAAATTCTACAATTCATGTTTTTATACCATCTTAAATTTTTGAGTGTATCCATATAAAATAATCTTACAATATAGAGTTTTTTTTTCAATTTTTAGCAAAAACATGTCCATATGTAGGCCCCTTTTTGTCTACCATCTTTCTGCACTTGCCCTTAACAACATATATTACATTATATGACACCCTTTTGTTATCGTGCAAAGAAAAATCAATCAAATTCATACCATTAAATGCCCAATAATCTATGAGTAAAGGGTCATGAATCCATGTTCTTATTTTTATGGAATTTATTTTATTTTTCATATTCATGTTTTGGGATGTACTTTGTTTACTAGTAAATCAATCTCTAGATGTTGAATTACTCACTATAGATTCTTTGATAACTCCTATTGCCACATTATTATCTATTTTTTTATTTCTATTTTCTATTGAATTAAATGCACGAAATAGAATATTTACTATTTCAATATTTCTTCCCTCAATATTTCATCTTCTTAACCCTAAATTATTCACCATAGTGTGCATTATTTGCATTTACATTAATTGAACAAATAGTTGACATTATTTTGTATATATTTTTATTTTTGAATGCATAGTCCCATACACATTGAGAATGATGTTGAAATGATCTTGTTGAAATTTTATCTTGTATATATTTTTAATATTTATTGATCTATTTCAATTAAATACCTTTGTGTTTTTTGCATTATTCTTCAAGCTATGGTTCCAAGATCTTTATTTCTTATTAAATTAGATGGTGTTCAACCATAAAAGGGATATTAGATTATTAATTAAGTACATTAGACCCTATAGGTGAAGTGAATTACTCTTCATTTAAGAGATATGAATTAGGTTCCTTACATGATGTTAATTATCATCATTCTAAAAAACATCGAAATGATGAATTTTTCATTATATTCTGTTTCTTCACGTGTTTCATCATTGAATGCTAATTCATTAGTTAGATGTTCTACATTTTGAACTTCATCATTTATCAAGTATTTATTAGGTTCTCTTACCTCATTTGGAGACATATCTATATTAAATTCCATGGAATTGGGCATGTTAATTTGATTTGAAATAATACTTATTATGGAGTAATTACCTTTATCTTGACCATAAGCTCTTATAGATGATATCTTATCTTGGTACATTTTTATTTTTATTTCTTCTATCTTATTTTTAATTTACTCATTTATTATCTCTTGAATTGGTCTTTTCTGGAAACTACCTAACCCTATTATTTCTATTTACACAAATAATTCCATGTCTAGAAAAAAATTTAAGAATTTATAATAATTACTAAAATTAAATGGTGAATCTTTAGACTGTTAGTAGTACAATGTAGTTTCAATTTTGTAAAATGCAAAATGAATGGGTCAATTTTGTGGGTAAACAAGTAAAATTCATGAACTACAAAGGGTGTATAACCTTCTGAAAATCATGAATGCTTTATTTGGTGTTAGTTCAAATCGAACAATTCCATTTAATGAAGGTCCAATAACCTTTGGAATGGGTGTATTTCCTTTTAAAAGGGATTACACCCATTACAAAGGGTGTTCACCCTTATATAAAGCATGTACACCCTTTTATGATTAAATGATTTGACATTTCTACTTTGCCTCCATAATTGCTTCAATTTTAGGCTAGGGGGTTTGAACCTAGCCTAAAACCTATCATGGACTAGCCAAATTTTTTAAAAAATAAATTTACGTTTTTTTTCTATGTTTGCTAAAGCATTTTATAACATAAAGCTCAAATGCCTCAGTAGTAGTTGTGCCTATGGTGGTGGATAATATTTTCATTATTCTCAATCAACCTAATAGCTATTGAATTCATCCATATATAATGATTATTATTCTATGGGTTTGTCAAAATGTGGGAGTATCCTACCATTCTTAATTTTTGGGGGTTTTGAATGAATTTTAATAAATTTCCTGGGAGCACTAGGCCATTACAACTAAAAGTTAGTTATAGTCTATTTTTATATTCTACAAACATTATTTCTTCTACAAGTCCATTATAAATGGCTTTAATCCATTATTACAACCTCTTTATTTATAAAGAAACCCTTGGGATCTTTTATGAGCACAAAGTTTTAAATCTTTTTTGCACTAGATATCCTCTTTTTTTTCTACATAGATCTATGTCTACTAGGGTCTTTATACATCTATTTGAAAAACACACAACATTAACAGATTGAAGTATGAAGTATATCTATACTAGGATCCTCATAAATCTATTTTATATTACATTTATATAAAAATATATAAAACCACTTTGTAGATCCATTCACAAGTGCATGTGGTTATTTTGTGGGTATATTATGTATTTAATGTTGAGGATTTAGTGATTTATATAGTAAAAAAAAAATTGCATATTTTTATTTTTATTTTAAGGAAAAAGTAAGTGAATATATCATAGATGTGGCATGTGGCACATGACATAAGGGTGCTGCATTTATAGGTAACTATCACCTACTATTTAGTATTGTTTTATGTCTTATAGATAAATTTTTATATATTATAATGTGCCTATAATGGATATGCATATAATAGGTTGATGTTATTTCTATTCAACTTTTAATCACATATGGATTAATTGATTCTATTGGATATTATTTCTCACCAAGTATTGTTGTGTTTTTAATCATCTTATTTAATTCTACTAGTAAAAATATATGAAATCTAAGGTACCACTAGTTAGGAAAAAATTATTTTGGAAGTATTATTATAGTGAATATAGACCAACACTAATGTGTTAAAGAGAGATTTGAAACATTTGGATAGTTAAAATAAATTGAATGCTATTAATAGTGTCTAACACTAATAATTCTATAGGAACATTGACTAATTTTCCTTCCTTTAAAAATATATTTTGTGATATCAGTTTCATTTTTGATCTTTAATATTATAATGTATATGTTGATAAAAACAAATCAACCTCTTTTTATAGTGTCTCATATTCGAAAAAAGTATTCAAAGAGTTAAATTGTATGCTATGAGTGTAAATATATATTAGTTTTCCATGTCTAACCCTCAAAATTAATTAGATAATGCATCTATCAAAAGTTGCACTCAAATAGACACATATATTTTAGGTAACTACCTTGCAGTATTATTTTTTGTAGTTATACATTTATTTTAAATAATATTAATGAAATGTATCTTTACATCATAAGGTATATTTCATTGAGGAAGCCTTAGCATTGTTCATTTAATCAAAGTTTACTTTAAAATGAGGACTATGGTGCATGTACGGAGTTGACACTATTATTTTTTATATTTTTTTAAGGAAATATTTTAGGGTGTGATAAAAAGAGAGGAGATGGTGTATTATAGATATGAAACTTTCACTTGTGATTTTTAGGTTGTTGGGAAGTCCCAGGGTGTCCTCTCTAATAGGATGAAAGGACCAAAACTAATATTTTTAGAGACAAACAAATTATTGAATTAATTTTTGGTGATATCATGGTAAGATTTTCCAATGAAGGGATGTCTTTCATAACATATCCTGAGTCACATGATAAAAAACAACATGCATTATAATGTAATTATTTGAAATAATAATTTGTGACATATACATTAACAATAAGTCTCTAGACTTGTTCTATCTTTATACAACATAAGAAGTATCCTCTAAATTATTTTAAAAGGAAATAAAACATGGACATAAATTTATAAAATTTTGTTCGACATTCATATCACAATGTTGTTGAAAATATTGGAATCAAATACCTTAAAATTTGTTATAATTTTGACTGTCATACTTGAAGGTGCTTTGTGTTTTGGTGTATTTTTAAATACTAATAAAATGTGTTCATATAATGAAATTGAAAAAAACTATTAAAAAATTAAAATTTTTTTTTTGTTGTTGTTGTTGTTGTGTTAGTTTGAAAAATAATTATAGTTACTACCACAAGTATTTTTTAATAATGATGAATTTAAAATAACTCTATAATAAAGTACACCATCATAGATAATATTATATTAAACATAATTTGCATATATAAAAAAGTAGTGTGGTTCCTTGAGCCTATATGGCATGGTAAGGAGACTTATTTTATTTTATTTAATAAAACATGATCGTATATAGTTATAGCATGTACTATCCTCCATTGAAGATATTTAATTTGTGGAGTGAGAAAACTCCCACCTTGTTCAATTTTTCTCTCGTGCGTCCATAGAAGCCAACAATCTTGCCATTGTTACTTGACTTCAATTCAGTTCCACTAGTCTCACCATAACGACCATATGTTTTAAAAATAGTGATCAACATCAAAGATTTGAGGATGTTTGATCCATTATAGTCACCATAATGTTTAGATATTTATTTAAAATTTTCAATTTCCTCAAAATTGATCTACAATTCAAACCATAAATACATATAATATTAAGTTGCTGAGTCTAAAACTAAATTATAATAAAAATATGAAGAATGATTTTACAATGATGAAAAAATTATAAAGTTATATAGAAAATACATGTTATTATAAAACCATATTAACAATTTAAGCTATGATGTACTTCCTCATATATATTTTTACATATATTTAATTATGAGTTAGTTTATATAAATTATATATTAAAAGTAGAAGATTTAAATAAATAAAAAAGACAAAATTATTTATACCTTCTTTATTTCACCTTCCTTGAGTCCATGTTCAGTGGCAGAGATAGTGTTGGTCACATTGTTTTGACCGAAAAGACCATAGTCAACTTGTAAGGCATGAGTATCTTTTCCATACTTTATCGTGATGCTTTTGATATTCGTGTATGTTCTATCTATCCATGGAGTTCCCTCCAAGCCACCCCATGGTCCCTCTATTGTGTAGTGTGATGTTCTTATATGTAACAAGTGTATTTAACTAAGGCAAGGGTTGTTCTAAACCCAGGTTTAATGCTTCAATTTCCCATCTACAAATAGTTTATAGTAAACTAGATATCAATAATATGATGAATGATAACATCAACTATGGACTCAAATAAACCTCAAAATCCAGTATTAATATTATAGTCTTCTTATATCTATGCATATTCATTACTCAACCACTACTGATTTTTCATCTATACACATATTATTATAAATACATATTATCAATAAACTAGTAATAAATGTAAATGTAAAATATGATTAATGTATGACTACCATTGTAAACCAACTTTATATTTGATAAGGTATCTAAAGGCTCAAAATCAATTGTGCATGTGCTAGTGGATATTATTTCCATCATTCTCAACCTACCTAACAACTACCAAACTTTCCCATATAAAACCATTATTTTTCTAGTTATTCATCAAAATGTGGGGGAATCCTTTCAATCTTCATTATTAGTGGTTTTGAATGCATTTTATTGATATTCTTGGGAAGACCACACCATTGCAACTACACCTCAGTTACGACCTATTTTATTGCCATTATTTTATTTTATAAATATTCTTTCTTTTGTAAGTCCATTATTAATGGATTAAATCCTTGTTACACCTTCTTTCTTTACAAAGGATCCCTGGGGTTCTCTTATGAGTTAATTTTTTTTTAAAAAAAAGTTCCCTAGATATTTTTCTCTTCTACAATCTCCTAATCTCTACTGACCAAAAAATATAGTTTTGAGAAAGCATGGCAAGAACTAGCCACTATGCCGCCCAAGTATTAAAGTGATTTTTCAGTTGGTTAGTGACATATATATGAAAAATATTTCTTTTATTTTGTATAGGTCAACATAGTCCTTCAAAATTCACCCATACTAATTAACATTTTAAGGCACTTGATGATCAACATAGTCCTTCAAAATTCACCCGAATTAATTATAATTTTAAGGCACTCGATGATCATTCAGAGTGTGAGCAGTTTAGTAATGTGTTGCAAGAAAGTATGAAATCATCCTAGATCAAGATACTTTTACTTGCTTACTTTGTATTTGTAATATAAAAACTATTTTACTATGATGTTCTCTCACGACATGATTTTACATTGTGTAATTTTTTTAATAAGAGTATTTTAATAATGCAAGGGTACTATGACGTGCTCTCACAACATGATTGTTTTTAGTTTAATTTATGTATCAAGACTATTTTAATAAGGTGAGTGGGGTATTAATCTTGAATTTATTTATTCAGTTTCCCAAATTTGAATAGTTTTAAGCGACCTAGATATCAATAATATGAATAGTCTTGTATATTTTTTATATTAATTAATTTAATAATATCTATTTCATCAACATAATAATATGATGAGCACTAACATCACCTATGGCCTCAAAGAAATAATTTGTTTGGTATTTATATTAAATTATTTTTATATTTAGGCATCCTTATTAGTAGACTACTATCACTTTTTCATCTAAATGTATATTATAAATAAACTATATATAAATTTAAATATATATATTACCCTTTACATATGACTACCAATGCATGAATATTTCAGATTTGATAGGGTATCCAATGCCTTAGTATTAGTTGTGCATGTAGTGGTGGATAATATTTCCATTATTCTCAACCAACCTAATAGCTATTGAATTCATCCATATATAATGATTATTATTCTATGGGTTTTTCAAAATGTGGGAGTATCCTACCATTCTTAATTTTGGGGGGGTTTTGAATGAATTTTAATAAATTTCCTTCGAGCACCAGGCCATTACAACTACAAATTAGTTATAGTCTATTTTGTTATTTTACAAACATTGTTTCTTCTACAAGTACATTATAAATGGATTTAATCCATTATTACAACCTCTTTATTTATAAATAAAGCCTTGGAATCTCTCATGAGCACAATGTTTTTATCTTTTGTGCACTTGATTTCCTCTTCTTTTTCTACATAGATCAATGTCTACTACGGTCTATATACATCTATTTGAAAAACACACAACAATAACAAATTGAGGTATGAAATGTATCTATACTAGGGTCTTGATAAATCTATTTTATATTACATTTATATAAAAATATATACAACCACTTTCTAGATCCATTTATAAGTGCATGTGGTTATTTTGTGGGTGTATTATGTATTTAATGTTGAGGATTTAATGATTTATATAGTAAAAACATATTTGCATATTTTTATTTTTATTTTCATTTTGAGGAAAAAACAAGTGAATATATCATAGATGTGTCATGTGGCACATGGCATGTGGGTGTCGCATTTATAGGTAACTATCACCCAGTATTTAGTATTGTTTTATGTCTTATATAACAATTTTTTTATATTATAATATGCCTATAATGGATATGCATATAATAGGTTGAAGTCATTTCTATTCAATTTTTAATTACATACGGCTTAATTAATCCTATTGGATTTTCTTTCTCACCGAGTATTGTTGTATTTTTAATCATCTTATTTAACTCTACTAGTAAAAAAATATAAAATCTAAGGTACCACTGGTTAGGAAAAATTTGTGTTGGAAGTATTATTATAGTGAATATTAACCAACACTAATGTGTTAAAGAGAGATTTAAAACATTTGGATAGTTGAATGAAATTTAATGTTATTAATAGTGTATAATACCAATAATTATTTGGGAACATTAACTAATTTTCCTTGCTTCAAAAAAAAATTCTGTGATATCAGTTTCATTTTTTATCTTGAATGTTATAATGTGTATGTTGATAAAAACAAATTAGCCTCTTTTTATAATCTCTCGTATTAAAAAAAAAGTATTCAAAGAGTTAAATTTTATGTTTTGAGTGTAAATATTTATTAGTTATCCATGTCTAACCCTCAAAATTAATTAGACAATGCATCTATCAAAAGCTACACTCAAATAGACACATATATTATAGGTAACTACCCTAAAGTCTTATTTTTTGTAGTTATACATTTATTTTAAAGAATATTAATGGAATATATATTTACATCATAAGGTGTATTTCAGTGAGGAAGCCTTAGCATTGTCCATTTAATCAAAGTTTACTTTAAAACAAGGACTATGGTGCATGTAGAGAGTTGATACTATTATTTTTTATATTTTTTTAAGGTAATATTTAAGGGTTTGATAAAAAGAGAGGAGATGGTTTATTATACATATGAAACTTTCATGTTTGTTTTTAGGTTGTTGGGAAGTCCCAATGTGTCCTCTCTAATAGGATGAAAGGACCAAAATTGAAATTCTTAGAGACAAACAAATTATTGAATTAATTTTTGGTGATATCATGGCAAGATTTTCCAATGAAGGGATGTCTTTGATCACATAATAAAAAACAACATCCATTATAATATAGTTTTTTGAAATAATAATTTTTGACATATACATTCACAATGAGTCTCTACACTTGATCTATCTTTATACAACACGAGAAGTATCATCTTAATTATTTTAAAAGGAAATAAAAGTTGGACATAAATTTATAAAATGTTGTTCAACATTCTAATCACAATGGTGTTGAAAATATTTGAATAAAATACCTTAAAATTTGTTATAATTTTGTTTGTTGTACTCGAAGGTTCTTTGTGTTTTAGTTTATTTTTACATACTAATAAAATATGTTCATATAAGGAAACTGAAATAAACTATTAAAAAAATAAAATTTTGTTGTTGTTGTTGTTGTTGTTGTTGTTAGTTTGCAAGATAATTACTAATACTACCACAAGTATTTTTTAATAATGATGAATTTACAATAACTCTATAGTAAAGGACGCCATCATAGATAATATTATATAAAACATAATTTGCATATATAAAAAATTAGTGTGGCTCCTTGAGCCTATATGGCATGGCAAGGAGACTTATTTTATTTTATTTAATAAGACATGGTCATCTATAGTTATACCATGTGCTATCCTCCATTGAAGATATTTCATTTGTGGAGTGAGTAAACTCCCACCTTCTTCAATTTTTCTCCTGCACATCCATAGAAGCCTACAATCTTGCCATTGTTACTTGACTTAAATTCAGTTCCACTAGTCTCACCATAAGGACCATATGTTTTAAATCTACTGATGAGCATCAAAGATTTGAGGATGGTTGATCCATTATAGTCGCCATAATGTCCAAAAATTTGTTTCAAAAATTCAGTTTCCTCAAAATCGATCTGCAATTTGAACCATAAATACATATAATATTAAGTTGTTGAGTCTAAAACTAAATTATAATAAAAATATGAAGAAAGATTTTTGCAATCATAAAAAAATGATAAAGATATATAGAAAATACATGTTATTATAAAACCATATTATCAATTTAAGCTATAATGTGCTTCCTCATATATATTTTTACATATATTTAAATACGAATTAGTTTATATAAATTATATAATAAAAATAGAAGATTTAAATAAATAAAAAAGACAAAATTATTTATACCGTCTTTATTTCACCTTCCTTGAGTCCATGTTCAGTGGTAGTGTTGGTCACATTGTTTTGACCGGAAAGACCATAGTCAACTTGTATGGCATGAATATCTTTTCCGTACTTTATCGTGATGCTTTTGATATTGGTGTATGAAGTTCCACCCGAGCCACCCCATGGTCCCTCTATTGTGTAGTATGAAGTTGCCTAAATATAAGCACACAATATAAGCGATAGAACTGCTCACACTGAAAGAAACAAATACGGAAGAAGAAGCAAATAAAACGCAGGAAAGGAAAAGAAGGGAAAGATACCATTTCTGGTTCGAAGTGCAACCAACACCAATTGTATTGCAATGTTGAATTGAATGAGAGATTAGATTTATATAGTGAAAGGAAGGCAAGGGAAGGGAAGGGATGCAATGACGCCATTGCCCATGCGTTATCGTCGCCGCAGCCTGTAGCTATCAATCAATGTATTGGCTTTCTACTCGAAATAATTGTCGCGTCGCTAAAATATATATATTTAGAGTTGATTCCACCAAGTTTGGGAGGACTGTCCAATCGGGTGGCTAAGAGCATTCGTTGACAATAGTTTTACTTCATGGGCCTCACGAGGTGTGATGTGACGCGAGGGACACTTCACATGGGACTCACGAGAATGGGGGATGGCACGTGGGGTTTTCAAATACACAAATTCATTTCTTTGCAAATTGCGTGGCTCATATAATTATTTGTTTGCAACTCTCATTATTTTCATATTAAATATTTACTCGCATACTAATATGAATTTAGAGCTTATATTTTTCAAAATTTATGTTAGACATACACGGTATGTACGTGTCATAAAATATACAAGGATGGACACCCACGTGAGCTTAAATAGCAATGATAATTATTTGAAAGCATTTCTAGATGTGCTCATTAGGGCTTCAAGCGCATTTTTTGTACTGCGTGTGCATGGACTATAAGTAATCTTGGGAAGCCCTATTTAGCCTCTTATACTGATGTCACCAAATGTTTTTTAACTCTTTCTACACATGAAACAGTAGCTGTGGTCGAGTCTCACAATAAGCCACCTAGATATCAATAATATGATGAGCATTAACTCACCTATTGCTTCAAGAAAACCTCAAAATATGGGAATAATATTAAATGTTTTTTTTAAAAAAAAAAATATTTAAGTGTCTTCATTGCCAGAGCACTGCTATTTTTTCATCTAAACACATATTAGTCTAAACACATATTATCAATAAAATATTTAAAATTGTAAATGTATATTACACTTAACATATGATTACCACTACACACCTATTTCATATTTGATAGGTTATCCAATGACTTAGAACAAGTTGTACCTATGGTGGTGTATATGATTTCCATCATTCTCAACCCACCTAACAACTACCAAATTCACCCATATGGAACTGTTATTCTTATATTTTTTCAACAAAATGTGGGGTAATCCTATCATTCTTCAATATTGAGGGTTTTGAATGCATAAAATAACAATGTAGCTCTTTGTGCTTATATATTATAAGAAGGAGACTTATTTTATTTTATTTCATAAGAGATGATTATATATAACTATACTATGTGGTATCAACCATTTAAGATATTTCATTTATGGAATGAGTAAATTTATCTATACTAGGGTCCTTCATATATCTTATATTACATTTATATAAAAATATATACAACCACTTTCTAAATCCATTCACAGGTGCATGTGGTTAATTTTTGGGTATATTATGTATTTCATGTTGAGGATTTAATGATTTAGATAGTAAAACCATATTTGCATAGTTTTACTTATATTTTAAGGAAATAACAACTGAATATATCATAAATGTGGCATGTGGAAAATGGAATGTGGGTGGTGCATTTACAGATAACTATCACCTAATATTTAGTATTGTTTTATGTTTTATATAAATAATTTTTTATATTACAATGAGCCTATATTGGATATGCATGTATAGTATGTTGAAGTTATTTATTTTCAATTTTTAATCACATATGGCTTAGTTAATCTTATTGTATATTTTTTCTCACCAAGTATTCTTGTCTTTTTAAGCATCTTATTTAACCGCACTAGGAAAAAAGTATGAAATCTAAGGTACGACTAGTTAAGAATTTTTGTTTTGAAACTATTATTATAGTAAATATAAACCAATACTAATGTGTTAAAGAGAGCTTTGAAATATTTATGTACTTTAATTAAATTGAATGTTATTGGTAATGTATAACACCAAGAATTCTATGGAGACATCAAATAATTTACCTTGCGTATGAAAACCCTTCAAAAAAATATTTTGTGATATCTATTTCCATTTTGATCTTGAATCTTATATTGTGTATGTTGATAAAGAAAATATCCTCTTTTTCTAATCTCTCGTCTTCAAACAAGGTAGTCAAAGAGTCAAATTTTAAGTTGTGAGTGTAAATATATATTAGTTTTCCATGTCCAACACTTATAATTGTTTAGGCAATGCATATGTCAAACACTGCACTGAAATAAACACCTATATTTAGGTAACTTCCATGAAGTCTTATTTTTTGTAGTTATAAATTTATTTTAAAGAACAATAATGGAATTTGTATTTACATCATAAGGTGTATTCGATGGAGGAAGCCTTAGAATTTTTCATTTAATCAAAGTATATAATAATTTCATTGTTATTGATCTTTAAACACTCTCACTCCTCATTTTACCTTATGCATGCACTTGGATGATTACCCAGTGTATAAAAAATATGTAGTCATTGAAATTTACGTCATTATTTTTTGATTTCATAACTTAAAATCATTAATAGTATTCTCTATGTTTTTTTCATTTAATACTCTAATATTCAACATCATCTATATAATAACATTATAGGTGAAGATGCAAATAAAATATCTAACATTGACATAAATACCTTTACCTTGTTATTTGAAGATGGTAGAAAGCAACAAAGCCATTTCTTCTTCTTTAGATTCCAACCACTCATCAAAATATTTGGGGTTTCACATATGTAAAATGAAAATATTTCATTGCTTTATCCATTTGAAGGACCAATTAAAATCATTTTTGATGTACAAGAGTAAAACCATCATAACATTTCCATTTAGTGGTCTATTAAAAAAAATTAGAATAGGAAATATTAATTATAGAACTTATAACCTCCATAGAGAAAGGTATAATATTTGGGATAGTGCATAATTTAAGATTCATAATAGGGACATAGTGATTGGAGAGACTATGTAGAGGCTAGTGGGGATTTTTATCATGTCCAATGGATTACACAAAATGTTTCAGTGTTTTTGGTTCTATAAATATTTTTTTTCCTTTCCTCCAATCACCAAATAAAGAGAAATGAGAACTACTATTATGAATACAATGGATGTTGTTAGTGATACTAAAAATCAAAATGGAAATATCTTGGAAATATCTATGATCATAATTATTTTCATACGTTATTTTTTCTCGATTGATTATATTATATGGGAGGATAATTTAATTGAGGAATCTTTTACATATTTAATTGAGACAATGTGTTTTTTTCATAATTTTTGGACTCGTATGAATTTATAGATGGAAAATTTTATACATTTTTGGAGGATTTGTTAGTTTTTTGACATATATTTTCAATAAGATGACACCTATTTCGATCATGTATTAGTAATTGAAATAGTTTAGGGAAAGACATAGATTACACTGGCAAATTTGATAAATCATAAAACATTACATGTTTATTTTCATAGGAATATGTAATTCCATGAATTGAAATAACCTTTCAAGTCCCCTTACCATCACTCCCAAACTCACTTTAAAATGTTTCACTACTTTGATGTTTTGTATTAATTTTACCTTAGACATCACTTGTCTATTACTCAAGTTTGTTGTGAAACAAAATGTCTCCTCCTTACACAAGTCCTTCAATTTACTTAAAAATAAGGACTACGATGCATGTGGGGTTTTCATAGTATTATTATTTATATTTTTTTAAGGTCATATTCTAAAGTTTGATAAAACGAGAGGAGATGGTGTGTTATAAATATGAAACTTTCAATTGTGATTTCAAGGTTGTTGGGAAGTCCCAAGGTGTCCTCTCTAATAAGATGAAAGAACAAAAAATGAAATGCTTGGAGACAAACAAATTATTGTAGTAATTTTTGGTGTAGTCATGGTTGGAGTTTCCAATTAGGGGATGTCTTTGATCATCTATCCTAAGTCACATGACAAAAACCAACATGCATTATAATATAATTATTTGAAACAAGAAATTGTGACATATACATTAGCAAACAGTCTCTACGCTTGATCTATATTTATATTATCTCTAAATCAAAGCATCTATAAGATTTACACTAACTCTTTATTTCAAACACTAAAAATACTCCATGAAACTCTTCTTCAATCTCTTTGTGGCTCCTCCTTCAACTATGGCCCCTTTCTTTTCTTTAAGTCATTATGTTGAATGTGGCATAGTGTTCTCTTTACTTCATGTTCCTCTTAGTCAAAAAATATAATCTGCAACACATCTTTAAAGTGTTCCCTTACTTTAGTTTAGCCTTAAAACGTGTGAAATAATGTGAGGTTACCACCATTCACCTTTCACAAATTCACAGACTTGGTTATTATCATAGGATTTAAAAATTACACATGGGTGAAAACTAAGGTTAGTTCCTTCATGACTTCCATTCTCCATGGACTTGTGATCCAATTAAATCCAATTAAGGATTTTAATGCTTCAATGTTACGTTGTGGATTCTTTATGTTATGTGAACTCATGAAACTAACTATTCCACTTGAATGTTGTCATGTGTCTATCCAATGTTATTATCCCATCATTTATTGTGACCTATTAGTAGTACATGATTATAACACTTGTCAAAATCATATATTTATTCAATCATATGACTACATTTTTATCCCATGAATTACATTAGACTTTTGAATTTAAGTGGACCTATTTTACCTTACATTTCAATTCATAATTACAATAGGTTTAATGGTATAAATTAACTAAATACTTTATCTTGTTCACCTACTGCTTAGGTAATTATAAATTGGCTTCCATGAACCTATGACACATAAAATATATGTGTGTGACCTTTTCCAATACTCGAGGCTATGAAGTGGCCATAATGACATGAAACATAGACTTGTGTAATAGAATGTGACCCAAAATGTGATCCCATATGAACTTAGTGATGTCAAAATATGACCTAAGAACCATGGTGATGTGATAAATCTTCTATAAGGTTCCTTATTTACAATTAAAAAATTATCTTTTAGCATTTATTGATGAAAGATTTATTGTACATCTTAGACGCTCCAATTATAAGATTGATCGAATGCTTGACAATAATTGGCATTCACTTGTAATAGAAAAATTCATAATTAGCCTATGATTGTTAGTGTAGCTTTTCTTGAATTAAAAATAATAGTGCCTTTTCGCTTAACATGTAGAGTGGTAGAAAGATCACTTACATTTTTTTTAACGAGTAGCCTTTATGTGCTCATATAACATCAAATTTGAAATATTTCCATTAACTCAGTTTGCCAAAACCATGGGAGAGCTCACATGAAACATACCTAATTGGAAAAGTATCCATTAAATTTTGGATGATAGGAGCATAATAGGGGATTGGATAGGCCTACGACCATATCTTCCTAGTGTGGTAGTGTCTCGAGAGAACAAGGATTACAATAAATGTTTTTTTAGTAATCTATGAACTAAATAAAGATGAATAGAGATGCTTGTATGATGTTCTAAGCATTTTGAAAGGTGAACAAATATATTAGAGAAGGATATTGTAGGGATTTAGTTAAAAATAATGGTCAATGGTATATGGTAAGGATGTCAATATTAAATTTTTTCAAGTCCTTATTGATTAAATGTTAGTGTCTAAAAATATTAAAATGTGAACATCACCAATTTCAATCTTGAATTTTAGTGTTAAAAACCTTATTTTATGATAAGCAATAAATTTTTAAGTCCTACAAACTAGTGTGCCCACACCCATATTGAACATAATTAGGGATTTCAGTCCTTGTGCCTGCATTAGGATAATCTACAAGATTTTTTGTGTCTTCCATTGTGTGTAGTCAAATCACTAGTGTAATTTGAACCTGAGTCACTATAATATAAATTCATCTGATTTAATCCTTAAACCACAACGAGGGGAACTAAAATTTCCATCTTTTTAGATGTTTAAATTAAATGAGTAGATGTCAAAGTGGGACATGGGGATGGTGTTGGATTCATAACCTCTGAGGAGTGATCCTCTTTGTTTAAATGGATAAGTCCAACCCCCACCTCAAGGTGTTTGCATGGCCACTTGTTTAAAGTGTCGAATGAGCCCAATGAGAATAGAACCTTGATTAGTGATTATAAACAATTTTTTTATAGCCACTAAATGAAGCCTTTGGTTCCCATAAATGAATGTTATTTTTTATTAGATAATGCATTTTTAATAATATATATTATTTTAACTTGTTTTATAGGTATCTTTGGTTGTTAAAACATTTTTAGCTATAATGGGTCCTAACACATTGATAGTTATTTTTGTGTAGTATGAGAGGATGGTTGATTATATTTATTATGAGGATGACCATTACTTGAATAAATAAATAAAATAAATCATACATTATATAATTGTCTCAACTTTTTTCATGTTAATGTGGTACATACTATTTGTGTCACAACAAATTATAAAAAAAACTATACTCAGTTATCACATGAGCATTTATGTAGAGAGATTCGAATGGATCATATAACTCAACCTAATATGATCCCTTATAATATCCCACCACCATCTGTTAATGTTAATAATGTCTTTTAGTTTGTTAGATCACCATCCAATGTGAATGCTTCTACATGTTAACCTCTTGTTGTTATATCTTCAAAACATATGGAACATGCTCATTTGCATAGTGATATTGAATAATAGATTATTGATAAATATTTTATTGATGCACTTATTTATACATGACATACTCATATGTGTGTTTTTTCTAATTCCATGTATCTCCTTGAAATAATTATCGATATTTATTTTCATTGGAATGATGATATTAGTTAATACACATCTCACAACTATTTTTTTGATACTTTGAGTGACACATCAGATATTGAATAATTAGTTATCCATAATATCCTATATTTTTCACCTCATTAATACATGTCCTCTACTTTAATTTTAGTCATAATTATTATATATTTATTTTATTTAATGTGATTTCCTCCATTGATTTTCATTACATTCTACTTTTATCTTCTTGATTGATCTTGGAACTTTCCTTCCCCTGTGGCAATATTACTTTCGTCCCTTGGTTTATCTTAAATTGTATATTTATTTAGAATTTGACTTTCCATTTAGCTATTAATATCCTTCCAAACCAATTGAAAATATTTGCCGATGTTTAAAAAAAATCTATATAGACTTCCACCCTAGTATTGCATTGACTTCTAATGAAACTTTTAGGTTGGTCATAACGCTCCTCTTCTTATTTATTATATTTCTCATGCCTACTTTACCATATTTTTTTCTTTGATGAGACATTTGTGTATCATTCTTTCTTCTGCCCTTGTGATTCTCCTATGTGCATTCACTTTATTCTACAATATTAAAATATGAAAAAACATTACAAAACATAAAAATAGAAAATATGTGCATTAATAGTGATATTATCGATACTGTAGACACTTAAATTAATTTTAACTATCTTATAAATTCATGCTAACATCATATTAAATCATCTAATAAATCTTTTATTCATATTAACAACCCTAGTCAATTCACTATTCATCCCCTGTGATCAATTAAATAATTATTCCATGATCACAACCATTCTCACAAAATCACATCACTTCCTATTAGTTGAAGAATTAGGTAATATTATTCCTCATTGTAAAATCCATCAAATTTGGAATTTACTAAATCTACTAATCCTATTTTCCTCACACATTCCTCAAATCCCAATGAAATCATGGCATTCTCCCACGAATGAATTTTGCATTCATTTATAATCCACATAAAATCACTTTTTCAACTTGGCATGTCATAAGCTCATGCCTCATCGAATATTGATCATATGCACTTCATCCCTATTTGGTTCACACTCCACCTCCAAACATTAATGGATGGAAGACTAGTCCTAAATAATAGGTATTTATCCAAGATCTATGGTACACATCCATCATCCTAATGGGTAAATGCAAAAATTTAGAGGATAAAAAACATGATAAAATTAAAAAAACAATTTTTTTATTTATAAAGTTTTTACACCTTGTTTTTTTCAAAAAAGTCATACCTACATTTGCTTAGCATGATGCCAAATCGAAAGTGTGGACACCCTTTATGGATCAAAAAGTGTGTAGACCCTTTGAGAAACATAATTTTATCCCAAAACCTACATTTCATTGTATGATCTTTCATCTTTCAGATTTTTAATAAAATGAAGAGGACGTGCATGCCTTATCCTGCCCTACATCATAATAACTTGATTCCACATTTTGATCATGGTCTTAGGTATGTTATTTTTGTTAAATTTATATTTTAGGGTTTGTATTTGTATATATTTATGTTTAGAGCACTCAAATTAAATTTTTATTTCTATCATAGTTATTGAATATTTTTTTATTTTTATAGATCTACATATAAAATTCGATGGACCCATTTATTTAAGAAAATGTTGAAAAAAACTATGATCCAAACCATCAACATTTTGACTTCTTAGAAGAAGAAGATGAATTATATGAATAATATAATTTAAAATAGTAATTAAAAATTATTATCAATAGTTTGCATCACTTTCCAATTCCTAATTCATGCAATTCTCTTGTTATTAGAATGGAGGAAATTTCTAACGAAATGGGAAATTTCACTTCCCAACATGATGCAATGTTGCATCAAAGAGAAGTATTAAAAGAATATTATTATGATATATTATCATATGATTAAATTAAAAAAAATAACAAAATAAAAATTTTGTGGTTTTTTTGTTAATCTTGGAAGCAACAACCACCACCAACAAGTTGCAAACAGATTAACATTGATTTGTGTGTTCATGTAGAGATTAAAAAAAATTGGCATAGGTGGTGGATGGTGTTTTATGAGCCTCCACACAATAATAATTTATTTACATAATAATTTTTGAGAAAAAATTAATGCAAATTTTTTCTACAATAAATAATAGAATCTTTCAACATGGAGGTAGGTCCTCATTTGATAGACCTTATGTTAGGCTAAAAAGATAATGCCATAACTGAATTTAGATAAATATAAGGACAATAACACAGACTTATATCACTAAAATATTATATCTTAGTAAATATATGTAGACCGTTTAGGGATTTACTGGTCTCATACCAGTTATGATTTACAATGGGATTAATACTCTCAGTTTTACATAGGCTACAGGTGGTGCCACATCTAATAGTGTCCCCCTAATATCGATGCTTGTATCTCTCTTACTATTGGTATTAGTGTCCCTTCTACTAGGATTGACATGACTAATAGTCATCTTATAGTTCCCTTACATCATTACACACACGTGGGATGAAGTGTAATGAACCCCATGTTCAATTTATCCATAAATAGGTTACATATGTGGAGACTAGACTTACATTTGTGCATCAAACTAGTAACCAATAGTCTCCATTTATAATTGCTTCAACATCTCTGGATAATAATATAGAATAATATATTTCATCTACACTTTATTTAACACATATGGACACTAACACACCTAAGTATATGGCATTTCTAGTTCCTTCAGAAGCTATAGACACTATCATGCCAGATTATACGTCATTTGTAGGACCTTAACCACCTCCCATTAACACAAAACTCAATATGTAGGATTATCTACTTTGTAATCTATATTTGACACATAGGTTAAATTTTAATTATAGTTTTATATGCATGTAAAATAATATTAAGTTAATAATTTAGTATATATTTACTTATTTGACAAATATTTGACTTCTTTAATCTTTTACTTGTATAGATGGTCAT
>JARHVA010001997.1:2545000-2575000 GCA_037957365.1 Torreya grandis | reverse complement strand
GTTTAGTAGATTCAACATCTCGTTAAAGGCTTTGTGATTTTTACAAAGAACTTTTATCTTTGGTATGTTTTTATTTTATTTTCCAATATTCATGGCTTTGTCTTAGATAAAAGAGACTTTGTTATTTATTGTTTTCTAATTTTAGGCTAACCTATTTTACTAAGCAACTTGATTCTATGCAGAGATGGACTTGCCTTGTAAATAGGTGGATTTTATCTATGTAGTGATAACTTTGATTTCTTATAATGTTTTACAAGTTTTCCATTAATAACATAATTAAACTTCTTATCCATTAATAATAGGTTTTCACCTGTCAATGCCAAAATGAATCAAACAAATATTTATATCATTTCATTTTGGTGCTTTAAAATGAACACACCATTTGTATTTGGTTCTTAAAATGAACTTGATTATTATTTTTTAGTTTTTCATTTATGATTTCCCTTTGCCCTTCATGAAACCATGAGGATTAAAAATATCCTATCTTGTCTTTTTTTTCTTTCTAATTGCGTGACTTGAACCTTGATCACCAACCACAACTCTCTACGAAGAAAAAACTATGCTTACATCCCCCAATGTATGTATCAACCCCATATTCTAACATGGTATATAAGTTGAGGAAGAAGCTATCATTACTCACCAAACAATTATGTGTCTTAAGTGTACTATAAGATGAGGGACTTTCGTGCTCCAAGACATAGGCCCTAGAGAACACCCCTTAAGAAATGATTCCTTGGCGTCCCTTCACTCAAATATTATATATGAAGTGTACATGAAGGGAATATACCCTCTTGTGAAATTTCATTAATTAAACACTTCTATGGACTTGGGCCTCATCATACCATAAAGTGTATAGGGATGCACCTAATTGATCCTGTTATGCTTAGTTTAAGACTAATTGGACACAAATATATTTTTAGTGCAAGGGAACCCAACCTCCCATAATATATTGTGACATACCATTTCAAGTGAGGGTTAATAAATTAACTTCTTCATCCTTCTTGTGAGGTAGATACGTGGACTATATATCGGTTACACACCATTATTTACCAAGCATAAAGCTTTTCCATTATTTGTGTGTTTCTTGAAACTCATTTTGATTAAAAAACACATACAATAGACATCAAGTCAAAAACCAAATGTCAAATCTATTCAACTTTGACTAAGTCAATTTAAAATTCAAACATCAAGTATACTTTGAACAAGTCCAAATCCAATTTAAACATCAAAATCTAGTCAAATTTAACCAATTTCAAGTAAAATATGATCAACTTTGTCCAAGCCAAATCCCAAAATTTCAAAAAAGGTCAAATTTCACTAATTCAACATCCCAAAGTCAAATCACATTAAGTCAGACATTAAAGTCAAACCTACAACTTTAACCAAGTCAAGTCAGCATCAAAGTTCAAATGCAATCAGATTTGACCAAATTAACCAATCAAATTCAAACTCATGTCCAAATTAAACATTTTTTTCAAAATTCAAATCTAGTCAACTTTGACCAAATAAAATAAGATCAAGGCAACTTTGACCAAGTCAAATATAGTTAGCTTTGATCAAGTCAAATATATAAAATAAAATCCAGTAAAATTTGATGAAGTCTAATAACTAAAAGTTAAAACTGGTTTATTTTGATGAATTCACATAAATTAAAAATGAATTAATAAAATTAATTAAAATCATATTATTTTATTTCCACTCAATCTTGTGAATCTATTGGTTGGGAATGAATAAGTCATGACATCCATATTTTATTCCATCTAAATCAAATCCAATTTCAATAATCAAAATCTAATTTGAGCTTAATCACATCACACTGTGAACATAAAATCAGTCCAAATCAAAATCAAATTAATAACCAACATAATATAGGTCATGGTCTATGAAAATCCATTTTTCCAAATTCATATTGACTCCTACAATCTTAATCATGTTCTAGCTACATAGTACCAATGTCAGGACATGATTGAGAAAATCCTATATATTAGCCAATGGGTATGCAACCTAGAATCTCTTATTGACCCTTCATCCATGAATCTAACATCTAATTCCCCAAAGTTATGGACATCAAGTAACCTGCTATATAACACCCATCTACTCCTAGAGGCATAAAATACCCAAAAATCTAGTAGTGCCCTATCATTTCCCCTATAAGGGCCATAATCGAAGTGCATCCAGGTTTGAGAATCACCCACTAGAGATATACCAACATAACTTTAAAAATCAAAATCCTACATAGCCACTTCCAAAAAAAGTTTTAAATAGTCTGTTGATCTTTGATGAACCTTTTTTGTTGAATCACCCATCTTTTGATCAATCCCAAACAATCATTGGCCTACCCATATTTTATGATTGACACAAATTTGATTAGCCAATCCTCGATAATCCATCACCTAACCTTTCACCCATCCTTTATTAATGTATCTTTTACCAACCTATTCTTGGTCAAATATTCAATGGCCTACTATCCATTGATTATATCACCCCATCTCCATTCACGTATTAAACCATCCTAATACCATATACCTCTTGAGGTAATGATACTTGTAGATAAAAAGCATAAACATTACTTATATTTAGATAGGATCAACATCAAAAAAAAATCAAAATTGACATCCTACAAGTTTGGTACCACATCATTTACCAAATCCGGTCTCCTCAAAGAGGAAGAAATCAACAAACAAAATCATTTCGGGTTACATAGGGATGGCCCTCTAGCTTATAATCAATGAAAGAAATATAATATATCAATAAAAAACCTCCAAATCATGAACTTAAAATGCAAAATACTTGTCTTTCATGATCATGGAATCATCTAATCCATACATATACATATACATATACACAAAGGATCTCATGACATCGACTACAAACGACAAGTTCATAAACATAAAAGAGCTAGTCATATTGTCATGGTTTCTAAGCAAGCCTCATCTAAAATTGAAATAACCTTCATTCATAGTATTTATAATGGTTGTTCTACCATTAATCCTTGTAAAATAATCCATCCCCATTAGCTATCTTGGCATTCAGTCTGCCATACTCATTGATTGGGAATAACAAAATACATTAAATTTAACTTTTTTCTAACACAATCTAACAATGATAAAATTCATGATTTACATCTAGAAAAAAGAGAATAAAGTTTCATCAACACATCTTAGGTAATATCAAGTATTCCTCAATCATAATCTAAAATCAAAGTTTGCTAGTGAAACCTTATTTGAGGTGTTAGGGTGCAATCTAACAAATTGAAATCCAAAGTCCCTTGGTCAAACCTTGTTTGAGGAACTATGGTAAAATAAAAATAAAAAAGTAAAAAATTTAGTAGTCTAAATGCTTTAGTGAAAACCTTTTTTAGGTGTTATCAAACCAAAATCAAAATTAACATCAAGAAAACACCATCAGTATAGAATAAAATATCCTGTCTAACTAGTGGATATTCTCAGTCTTGATTAATGTGATATTGTTGGTCCCAATCCACCTTGACATCACGAACACATTCCACCCCCAAATCGTTCACATAATAAAAAAAGTCCTTAATCCAGTACAATTTTTTATTCACCCTAATTTTTGGTACCATATTTCATATGGGTTGAGATGACATCTTGATCAATTTGTAAGAAGACAATATAAACAATAATAAAGTTCATGATGACATATCTAGAGTGCATACATGAAGATCAAAAAGGGTTATAATTATGAATCTTGTAATCCTCCATTGAGTTGGGATGCTAAAAAAAATTACAAATAAAAAATTAAAAGATAAAGATAAATAATCCATCCAATGTTGAAACCATGTTATGGTTCCTTGGGCAAGTACCATGTTTAAAACTAGGCATATAACATCATGTGTACATAATATATTATCTTGAAGTAACTCAATAGTTATGGTTATCCCCATCCCCATCTGGTCCTTCATCCAATCCATTCCATTGAATTGATTTTCTCCATACTATTTAAATCCTCATCCTATCTCCATCCTATTCCATCACATCATTCCCATATTTCTTCCCATCTTGACCATTTTAAAGAAATAGAAGATGTTTTAATCCTTGTTTTGAGAAGGATCTTGGTATGTTCGCCATGAAGTCCTTCAATGACTAGACACTTGGGTGTTACATGACATGGTCCTTAGAGATTCTTAGTCAATTCCCATCCTCATCCAATATCATTCAACATAATCCTTTCGTCTATTTCATCTATTATCATGTCACGTCCCATTATTTGAACATGTTTTCCCTTTCCTGCTGACCACTTTCATATAATTGATCCAAAAAATAATAAAATTAGTATAATAGTAGACTTCATAAAATCAAAAAAATACTAAACTTCATAAAATCAAAAAAATACTAAAAAAATAAGAAACAATGAAAAAATTCAAAAACATAAAAAATCATAAATATTCTAAAAATAAAAAAGACCAAAAATATCTTGAATAGATATAAATCTAT
This sequence comes from Torreya grandis, assembly GCA_037957365.1. NCBI lineage: Eukaryota > Viridiplantae > Streptophyta > Pinopsida > Cupressales > Taxaceae > Torreya > Torreya grandis. The sequence goes on along the minus strand of JARHVA010001997.1, from coordinate 2,570,546 downwards.
ATAACATTTATCTTCTCCTCATTTTAGTCAATAATAATTGATTAATCTTTGATCCAATCATTCTATCTCTTTGGGATATTTTATTCCCACACCCATCCTATTTGGTGCAAAGTCATCAATCCAAGCTCGAAAGCTTCACCCTATTTAGGGAAAATCAATGTTTGTGCTTACTTATAGATATCTTATTCCTAATCCATCCTCTTTCATGACTCCTTTATTGGGGGAATCATAAAAATATAAATATCATCGAGAATTCTCACATTTATTTTGAATTGATTACGTTCGATTATTTTCATGATCTAAAGTTATTTTGTTTTAGTGTTTTTTTTTACATTTTTTGGTTGTCTAGGTAATTCGTACACGTTAGTTGGTTATTTAACCAGCTCATATTTCCTTAATATTCTCAATCTTACCTTGTACAAAAATAAAGTATGTTTTTGATATTGAATAAATAAATTACTTATTAATCCAATATTTTGAGGGTAATTAATGGTATCAAAGCTTGGGAATTTAAGTGAAGTATTCACATTAATTGAGATTTTGTTGTTGCTACTCTACACAAAACCATTGTAAATAATTTCTATATGTTAAACCACCTAAGAGATAGGCATGGAAATAGATTCTACAATCTTCTGATACACAGGGTGAAGCTTTTGGATCTTAATGCCAAAGAATTATACTACGACCTTGTTTAGGCTCATATAGAGCTTGATAAAGTGATAGACACTATGGATTTCAAATATGTGCATTGAACTTGTTTTACTCACATCTAGTAACCATATTCTATGAACACTATATTCTAGTTTTTATTTTTGTCTGACTTCTATAAACCCAAATTATTTTGTCAGATATTAATTTTATGTGAATTTTTAGTTCATAGTTTATAGCATCATTTTGATTCATAGAAATGGGGTTATTTTTGTTTTGTTGATTACATTATATAATATAATATAATTTATCTCTTTTAAGTAAAATTGGATGCAATAGTTGTAAAATCCTTTCATGAAAAAAATAATGTCTCGACTAGAAGAGGCCATGATCTTGTATGTAGGAATACAAATTTGATTAGAGAAATAATAACGACATCCTAATGTGAGTATAGTACAAGTAATTTTGAGTAAAATTTTGGATATTTTAAATTTTTAGAGGGAGAAACACCTATAATAGGCACTAGCTCACTAAGTAAACATGGTATTTCCTTTATGATCTTGAGAGGCAGATTAATATTCACTATGGTTTCATAGAGAGAGCTAAATAGAGCAAAGAAATAAATAAAGAATCACTCCATAATTCCTTGTGTTAAAACCTTAATATTACACTCTTCCACTTTGACATGGATCCCATGAAGAAAATGAAAGCATAATACATATTTTTTCATCTAACAAAAATTGTAGGTGAATTAATTGATTCTACATGTAGGAATATTGTTAAGTGAATTAATTTCACATGTATGAATTTATTTAATTTGAAAAAATATAAAAATTCAATGTTTAAATAGTATATCTTCCATATTTATTCTATAAATAATAATAGAGAAATTAGTGGAAGATATGCTATGAAACTCTTGGATGTTAGAAAGGTCTACGGTTCAAATCTCTTTCATATATATATTTTGGTTCAAATCAGTGATATAAAGTGTATTTTTTGACAAGTCTAAAATTACTTATATTCTTGTAAATAGAATCTATTTTTTAAGGTAAAGGTAAAACCTCTAATATCATCCCCTTTTTTCTTCACCTACTTGTACTTTTAGCATCATGGCTAAAATTGTCAGTCTCTTTTCTAGAAATGGTAAATTGTAACCTAAAAACTATATGAAATGGAGTATAAACATGGATAACATCCTAATATTTAACAATTTATGGTAAATCACTGAGAAGGAGACCACACCACCAACCAAAGCAACAAAATTGGTTGACTATCAGAGATGTGATAAACATGCACTCACCCTATTGAAATCATCCTATACAAAACATGTTATCATTCATTTTGAGGCAGGTAAAATTGGTGCATGTAAATCATGAAAAACATTAAAATATTTGTTTGATAATAAACTTGTATATAAAAATATTAAATGTAGTTTTTGAACAATAAACTAATAAATAATGAATATGTCTTTGAATATATCTCTCACATGAGAACATTAAAACAAGATTATTATATTATAATGGGTAAAATTTATGATTACATGTTGATTTAAATCACATTTAATGGTCTTAATTATACATACACCAAATTTGTCAAAATTATACAGCTTAGTTGTAAGCTTAATGGTGCCACAGTTGACACCATCTATGAGTTATTAACTCAACATGAGAGATAAGTTTTAAAGAACAAAAGTACATGTATTGAATAGGCTCAATATGTAAGTAATAGGTCCCCACCCAAATATCATCTCCATGTATAATGATAGTTTGACAAGAATTCTCTAAAACATTCTCATAGGCATTATCCACATCATTCTCAATGATCTTCATAACATTCAAATCAACAAACTTCAAGGTCATCTAAATGAAGACATCACCATATAAATTCTTCTCACTCATATAATTATTCTAGTGATTTATCTTCTTTTGGATCTTATAGGCATAATAAATAGCCAAAAATTTTCAAATGTGGTGCTATTGGACATATTACATACGCATGTCCTTCTTGGCAACCCTGCTTTCCACATAAAAACAAAGTTGAGGCCAATTATGTTGATCATTCTAACAATTTATCTTCTAGTTATGCTAGTTATTCCTGTTACTCTAACACATATTTTGATCAAGAGGAATCCTATATGGTTGATATCTATGGTCTTGATGGACCTGACACCATATTTTTAGTGATCAGTGATTCATCCATCTTGTGCCAGCTACTACGCTCAAGACTAGGATTTGTTATAGTAGTAATTTTTTGGCTTGAGTTCTTTCTTTTAATTCCTTTTTTGGCTTTCCATATCTTATATTCATGACATGGAGCATATAGTATTAGTTTATTTCAATTCTCTTGATGCAGGGATTCTCACCTCTCACCTGATAGGGGGAGAAGATATTGATTTTATTAGTCTTCGATTAGTAATCAATGATAGTACAAGTTTATAAGGGTTGTTATCACCTTTAATGTTAAAAAAAGTCATCTTCATTTATTGGACATCATGGATATGGGTTATACATAGTATGGGTTTATCACTTGGATGGTATCTTATGTGTGACCCTATGTGGATCAATGTAGCTGGGCATGCTTGATTGTGCTCTATTATAGTACAGTATGATGATCACTAGGGATGATCAAACTTTGAACATATTCAGTAGCCTTTTTTTTCAATGACTTATAGGAGTAGGATTATTTATGAAGCTAAATCAATTTTTGGTTAGTGCTAGAAGTATAGTGCACTAGTTATAATTGTGATAGAATTTTTTTGATATACCCCTTTAGATCAAGGGGAGTTTGTTGGATTATTCTAATTATCCAAAGCTATTTTATTTTAGTTTGTTTATTATTTTTTTGGTTATCCAGGTAGTTTTTACCCGTTAGTTGGTTATTTAACCAACTGATCTTTTCATAAGCTTTTTAAGCTTAGCTTAAACACAAATAAATCAAGTTTTTGATATTAAGTAAATTATTTTATTATTCCTCCATTATTCTGAGGGAGAATAGATTAATGATAAGATGATTTTTATTGCTTTTATTTACAAGTTTGTGTGTGCTTTCTTACTTGATTGTATGTTTTATTTTTATGTTGTTCCTTTACTCAACCCATATATGTCAATAGGGTCATAATGGTTTTTCCATTTCATGGTGATTTATTATTTTTATACTTGATTACATCATCAACATACAACAAGCAATGCCATCTTCATTTTTCAATATCATGGTTTGTTATTGTCATTTGTCTATTAGATCAAGGGTAAATATATATGCAGATTATGATAAGGGGTTCATGATATTTTATATAATGGTTAATACCATTTTGTGAAAAATCAAATATTAAGTTGTAAAATCTTCTCATCCCTCTTTCATGTGTGACAACATCAGATCTTCATCAATCATCTATTCATCTTCATTATTTATCATCTTATTCCTCCGTTGTGGGAGAAATACATTGGCCTGAGGACCATTTGGACTATGTATGTAGTGCTTAGTCACATGAATTTTTTGAGGTTAACTCAACCACCATCATTCCCTTTTTTCTCATCTTTTACTCACAATAATTCTCTTTGCTTTGGATAACTACATCATCCTAATGTCTATTTAGAATATGTAGGTAAAAACTCAATCACATGGACTTTATGGGGTTGGGACAACCATTATTTTTCTTCTTTCCATGTCCATTTATATCAACATTTTTTCCTTCTAACCAACTATCTATAACTAATAATCATTCTCATAGATCTTGTGTGTATATGCTCATTTTCCAAATCCTCTATTCTTCTAAAATTTATATAATTCTCTTCAAATCTAGTCAAATAATTCTTCAGTAATTATTATATCCATATTGGTGTATCTTTTTGTGCATTACTTTTTGTGGGTTCCACATTCTATGAAATTTTATTACACCATTCACACATACATTTATTAGGATCAATTATGATCCAAATTAATTTAATTTGTTATATTTTTGCTTATGTTTTATTTATGGGTTGGTTTCACCTATTGGTGGTTGGTTTTTTAACCACATTCTTCCTTCTATAAGCTTTACAAGCTTACATGTGTACAAAAATAAAACTATATTTTTATATTGGATATATCTTTAATAATCACATAGATGTTCCTCTAATTGATCATAGCCTATAGTGGTATCAGAGCTCGAGGGAATCACAATACATGGAAGATTGAGAGTTCACTGAACTATTGTAGAGATCTGATATATAAAGGAGAAATGATCTACTAAGTATGGCAATCTAAACCAGTCTTGTAAATCAAAATTAAATATAGTAAGGATGTAATCTCAGACTAAGTAAAAACTTGTATAGTCATGTTGTGAAGAATGTGATATTGATGTAGTAGTCCATTCAATGTATCTATTGGAATTATATGGTAAAATAATTAGGTATGCTATTTGAAGAGAAATTTGTATAGTACTACATAACTCTTTGGATTTTCCTTTTCAAATCAAAATTACTTTATTATTTAGTGGTGACTCATGGAAAATGCACCTAAAATACACTTGGTGCAAAATCAATCATATAGTATATAGTAGAGTAAAAAACCTTGACTTGTACAATGGTGAAATTGAATTATATAGAGGTGGAATTCAACCTTGTATAATTTATTCATATGACATATCTATTTTAAAAAGGTTTATATTATTTTATATATATACTTATGTGGATTAAATTTAATTTGACGTAAAATTTACTTTGTGAACATTGTCAAAAATAAATTTCAAATCCAATATTCTCTTCCCAAATTCCAAAATTGAATTTAGGGGAGTTGGCAAACAATATTTTGTTAATTATTTGATCAAAAAAAAGGTAAAGGGTTCAAAACCCTTCAGAAATGTATTCAAAGTTTACTTATATTTAACCTTATTTAATTTTGTTTTAATATTTTTAAAAGGAGAATTTTCTTATTTTTTGGAGTTGTAAGGATATAATTTTCAATAAAAAATGGAGAAACAAGGGTGTAATAAGGAGTTATAAGGTGAAACTTTTTACAAATCGCAGGAATCCTTTGTATTCAGAAACTATTTTTGAAGGTAAAAGCAAAACCTCAAAATATTATTCTCTTGTCTTTTTTTGACGTGTTTCTTTAGCACCATGACAAAAATAGTGAGTTTGATTTCCAAAAATGGTAAATTTTCACCTTAAAAATACAAATAATGGAGTATGATCATGGAGAATAAACTCATTTTTAATGACCTATGGGAAATCACTTAGAAAGAAAGCACACAACCAACTAAAGATACAAATTTGATCAAATATCAAAAACATGATAAATGTGCACTCACATTTTTGAAATCATCTTTCTATAAACAAGTTATCATTCATCTTGAGTTAGTTAAAACTAGTGCATAGAAAGCTTGGAAAGTGTTGAAAGGTCTATATGACAAAAAACCTACAGATAAGAATATTTACCTTCTTATACAACTATTGAACAATAGATTGGTAGACAATGAATATGTCTCTGAATATATTTCTCGCATGAAAACATTGAGAAAATATTATTGCACAACTGGTGGTAAAATTAATGATGATATGTTGTTTTCCATCACATTGAATGGTTTTAATTTTGTATACACCAATTTTGTTGAAATGATACATATTAGTGATCATCTTAATAGTGCCACATTTGACTTTTTTTGTGAGTTATCGAATCAACATGAGAGATAGGTAATCCATGTGAGTTATTTATGAGTTGTTTCCAAAGAACAAGAGTACATACACCGAGGAGGCCCACTATACCAAAATAGGTAATCCATTATATGAGAATAATAGAAAACAATATTAGAAGCATTTTAATAGATATAAAAGCTCTCCAAGGCATATTATAAGACATAATCATAATTATGGACATAGGGATCATTCTGATTCTCTAAATAATAGACATCATTTTGGTTTTTTGAAGTATGAGCATGACCATAAACATTCACGTAGACACAAGCACAATCTTAGGCATTTTTATTCATGTGACTAGCATTTCTCTAGTTTTAATGGGCATGATAAAATATTTTAAAATTATAATGGCATAGGAAACCTCTCTATAGAGTTTGCCTCCAAAAGGAGGCCCTCTCAACATCAATAAAAGGTAGAATAAAACATTACTGGTCACTCTAGACACTCTTTTGGTTATTTTTTTGTATATTCTTATAATGGATGGGATGATTATGAAGTTGATTGCTCTATAGCTGATGACTATATATTATGAAATGATAACACACCCATCATGTGCAAGCTACTAGACTAAAGATTGGGATTTGATGTAGTAGCATTTTTGGGCTTATGTACTTTGATTTCATAGATCTAGTGGTTATATGATCTTTGATGTGGAGTATTTCATTGATTTATACTTGGTTTATTTTTTGCATGGCTTCTCACTTCTCACCTCATAATGGGAGAAGATATTGTGCATTATTTTTTAGAGTAGTCATTGGTGGTTTGAAGTATGAGTCAACATTGAGTTTCTAGCATTTTTAGTGCTGAGCAAAGGCCTATGTGAGATGTTGGCAATTATTGGGCATCAGTTTGAGATGTGCCATACATAGTACAAAGGAAATCACTTTTTGGATGGATTCTATGTGAGGATTGATGTAGTTAGATAGAGCATGATCTTGTTCTCCTTCAATGAGGGGATGATCAGGGCATTGATCAATTTACAATGCATAGTGTACCAATTGTAGTTACAATAAATTCTAATTGGATTACTCATAGTTCATTGCTTTAGTATTTCTATACCCCTTTCAATAAAATAAGCATTTTTTGGGATTATTTATGATCCAAATTAATTTAATTTGTTTATATTTTTGTTTAGGTTTCATTTATGGGTTGGATTCACCCATTGGTGGTTGGTTTTATAACCACCTAATTCCTTTCCTATGTTTTATAAGCTTACCTATGTACAAAAATAAAACTTTTTTAATATTGGATATCTCTTTAATAATTACATTGATATTCTTATAATTTGTCTTAGCCGAAAACATTTGCATCCACCTATCATATTATTATCATCCATAAAGGTGGTCATGTCATCATTAATCCATGCAATAGGTTAAATCCTTGATCTATACTTGCAAATAAATAAATTAATCAAACAGTCATCCATTTAATCCTATCTTTCAGCTTTCTCCCTATTTAAGATAAGTTAATCTTTCATCTCATCATTGGGATAGATCATTTCCACATTCAAAATCATATAAGTTTTATATATTTTTCCCACATCTTGCTTACTTGGGGAAATCAATGTGTACAACTTGACTTGGGATGTATTCATCCTAAATATTCCATACCTAGGGAAAATTCAATCCATCTTCATCATAAATAAAATCATAAAATCATTAGCTCAAGTGGGTTAATCCCATCTATGGGTTAATATCATCATAACACCTTCAACTCACCCCTATTTTTCAATCACCCACCCTTTGATTCTTAAATTCTAGCTCCTTCCTTTTTTTTGAGAGAGACCATATATATCCTTCCTCCATTCATGCCTTGTTATGGGGGAATCATCCCTAACTAATTATTTCTTCATAATCATCTAAATTTCATCCTCCCACCTTTTTCAAATTTTGTATTTATATTAAAAATTGTTACTCCACCTGTTGTGTCCTAAAATGCCTTGTAAAAGAGGTGAAAAACTGTACACACTTAAAAATGTGACAATTCATGTCAACTATAACTAGCTTACTAATCCAAAATAAAATCAACCTAAATAATATAATTAGTCTTCTATTCACACTAACATCCCTTGACAATTCATTATTCATCCCACCTAATCAATTAATTATTTCTTCTATGCTCACAACCGTTCCTATAAAATCACATCACTTCTCATTACTTGATTAATCTTTGATTTATTTAACTAATTTTCTTCGTCATGGGAAAATCCATGAATTTCGACATATCCCTATTTTAATAAATTAATTAACCCTATTTTCCTTTCACATCATTCAAATCCCAACGAAATACTCACATTCCCAGATAAATGAATTTTATATTCATTTCTAATACATATGTAATCCTTTTTTCAATAAGGCATGTGATAAGTCCATGTGTCATCAATTCCTCAAATTATACACTTAATTAATTTTTATTTAATACTCCACCTCCAGTATTTATGGTAGGGAGGACTAATTTTCAACCATATATATTTTTCCAAAATTGACGTTTCACATCCATCATCCAAATCTATAAATGGAGGACTCCCCCTATTATTCCAATATGATCAACTAGTGCAGTGAAGATATAATAAATCTTGAGGTTAAAGTCTTGATAATATAATGAGGTAAAATTTCCTTTTATAGAGCCACTCATACATCATGGCAATCATTTATCAATTCAAACCATCGATTTAGAAAGGGGAGATGTCTATTTTATCATGCTGATCCAGCAAAAATCTAATGACTACATCCATAAATCCAAGCACATCCTAATTTATCCAATAGGTTTTTAGAGGTATATCAATTGTGTTTGTATTATTATTTGAATTAAACTCTTCTTATTCTTGATCCATCTAAGGACACATTCTTAGGTTAGTGGTAGCATTTCAATTTGATTTTTTAATTTCTACTAACAAAGCTAATTTGTGTTTCATGATGTTAAAAATACATATTATGTTTTTCCACATATCTTATAGGTCTACATATCCATGATTTACATACACACTTCTCATGGTATTTATTTAAGTGGGTATTGCACATGATATATAGGTTACATATAATTATGGAATTTCACATGTTACACAACAATTGTTCCTATCACCCATATACATTAAATAAATATTCCTAGAATTGTTTTACACATGTTAATATATTTATTTAACTTAAATTTATCATATTTATCTACTTCCATTAAGTATGTCTTGGTAATATCTATGCCTTGCATGTTACATGTTTATATCATTGCTACATTGGTTACATTACAAATGTTTGTTAAATTTTTACTACTTTATTGTGTATTAATATTTGTATTTTATGGATGATTAAGTGTGTTTTTGGTTATTTTTATGTGATTATCCATAGATAATTCTCTTATCTTATCATGTGGTTTAATGTTTTAAGAGTCGTGTCCTTGCATGTTTTTTGTCTAACTTATGTATGAGATAATAAAATGTATACGAGATTGATGTGATTTATTATTATTTTTAACATTGTCCATATCTTGTTTATTAATATAATTTGTGTGGATCCATGATTCATATCATTCACGTTAATATTTATGGCTTGGTTGGTTGGTGCATAGTTTGATAGTGGTCTTAACCATGTATTTATGGGGGTCACTTTGCTTATGAATTATCATTTATATATTTGGTCATCCTATAGGCACATCTGCTAATTATTTGTTTATAATTTATATATTTTATTTATCATAGGAATCCATGCTACATTGTGTATATCACATTTTCATTGTCTTACTTTTCCTTTGGGCCATGATACTGACAAAACCAAGAACTAGTAATGGAAAATTTCAATAGACATAATTTCTAAGATTTTATTGAGTGATAATATTCATTTTTTATTCATGAATTAATTAAAATAAGTAAATAAAATTATTTAAATAAATCTCAAATAAAAATTAGAGTTGACATGCAAGAATAAAAATTTTGAAAAAATAAAAAAGCTACCTAGTCTTAATTAAACTTTTCTATTTTTGGAAACTTTTAAATGCAAGTTTGAATGCAATTAAAAATATCTAATTATCTCCTTAAAAAAAATCATGATAATGGATGAAATTAATATCAATTTCATGATTGGTTACAAAGATATTTATTTTTTAAAATCATAAAAATGCCAAAACAAAATTAGAATGTAATTTTAGACCCTTAGATGGTCACTTTTGCCCTTAAAAATATATGTAAATGGACCATAAATAGATAAATCATGATATTTATGAATTATCCTCTTTCATATATTAAATAAAAAAATGATCCCAAGTAGGTTCTTATATCAAGAGTTATGTCCTTCATAAGATACGTGTCTACATAATTCTCCTCTAGTTAAAAACAACTTAGCTTCTATGAGTTGCCTTGATTATACACCTACAATTTTTTGTTTTCAATAATTTTCAAATCCAATTCTAAAATTTGAATTTTTTCCTCTATTTTTAGTCCTTCCCACTACATAAAATACGCATTATAGTTTCCTTGTCTTATATTCCCTATCATCTTATCTAGGATCTATGTTATCTTCTCATTCTTTTTCCCTAGTACCGATTACTTCCAATCCACTTATTAACCTTGTTCACATTAATCATATTATAAATTAAATTCATATAAATATAAAAAATTAAATACTAGATAAATATCAAAATTCTATGGTAAATTCATCTCATAATTATTGTCATTGATTTTATTCATAATTATGCACGGACCAATATTCTTGTACTTCATCTTGTTGTATGTTCCTTAGGGAAATATTTATTTTATAAAATATACCATGACCAAATATCCTTATTCAAATAAATTTTGATTTATTTTTACATATACTTTTGCCTTATACTTTTCATTGATTTCATATATATGTATTCTTACATATTCTTGTAACACTTGTATGTGATTTGTAAATTCTTCTACATCATCAATAACCCATTTTTGCAATTGGTATCTACACCAAATATAAAATTACCTCATTATTTATGCCAAAAATAAATTAAAATGGTGATTTATCTTTTGTGTTATTCATGAAATTGTTATATTCGAACTCAATTTGTGTTAAATCTAAGTCTTATTACTTAGTCTTCTCTCTAACTATGCATCTCAACAAATTTTCCAATCTCTTTTTCTCTATCTTTGTTTGTCCCTCTACTTTTTTGTGGTATGCACTAATATATTTTGGTATAATTCTTAATTTATTCCCTATATTCCTCCAATATTGGATTATATATTTTGTATTCATGTCAAATGTAATGGTTTTTGGAACACCATGTAATATCACAACCATTTTAAAAAACAAATCCGATACTCTAATGCAATCATTAGTTTTATTACATGCAATGAAATGAACCATCTTGTTAAATATATATAAAATAAAAAATGGAATTATTACCACTTTGTGTGTTTGGTATCCTTAATACAAATCTTGTACACAAATTTGTACATGGTTCTCTTAGTATTGGTAATGGCATGTAAATTTATATGCTTTTTGCATGGCCTTTAGCCACTTGGTATATCCTGCATCTTGAAAGATATGATTCCACATCTATCCTTATATTTATCCAACAATACTTTTCCTCCACTAAATATATTATCTTATTCTTACCAAAGTGTCCACTTGATTTAACAGTTTTAGGAATATTAGGGTTTTATTCTTAGTTTAGTTAAAGGGTCTAGATTGATAAATCAATAAATAATATATAGTAAATATGCTACTAATTTGTGAAATTTAATTGTGATTACATATTTTATAAAAATGGTAATAAGAGGGAAAAAATAAGACTTAGTTTAAACTATGCTGATTTGACTGACACAACATCTCATATTCATTATGGAATCCTAGGAAACTATTGCAAATAGGATTCTAAAATTTGTTTTTTTATTAGATAGGAGTTCCAAAAGTGGACAAGAGTGGTACTAGTGATGTAGTCCTTATTCAACATTGTTGTCCTAAGGATCTAATATTTTTGGGTTTTGTTCAGTAGGTCTGTGTGACCCTATCTCTAAAGTTTCAATAGCCAAAATTCTTTAGAGCTCTTTGTAGATAAGATTATTTCTTCAAAACCTATTTTATATTATGTTTTGATCAATTTTGAGTAAGACGGTGGGGGTTAGTGTGTGTAATATGCATTAGATATGTTTCACACCTCATGTGTTGACATGTTTCCTACATACAAATACTCTGAAGAGGGATCAAGCCATATGTAGTTCTCTTACTTGATGTGATTTGTGTAATTGATTGTATGAATATGCAAAGAATACTAAACTATATGCACTTGAGATGACTAGTAACTAGTGTAAGGATTTGAATAAGCTAAAAATAGTGTTGGATGGTTATATCTAGAGAATAGTGAAATGTGCTTTATTAGGCTTGCTTGTATTCTACATGCTTTGTGATATTTTACAACCCTTTATAAATGTTCTTTGAATAGGTTTTTATAGGGATCTATTGGTCATGGATTGAATTTTCTCATGTTGGGATGATAAAGAGAAGGATGGGGATCCATAATAAATTCACCATTGGGTATTGAAATGAGTTTGGATAATAGCACTGAAAGTAGACAATAGTGGAACTAGTGCTCCTGTCCTAGTTGGGCCCTACTATCCTAGGTATATGGGAGCTAGGGTGATGGATTGGTCATGAAAATATGGTTTTGGATTAGTTAAGATTAGGTTTGAAAGGCTACTAATGGTTGGGTATTAGTGAAAACAAGCCTATGAGGGTCCTGATAGTAATCAAGAGGGACCTATGGGTTGGGTGTCATTAAACATGATCAAGTTACCAATTTTTGCATTTTATATAACTACATTTCCCCCCTTATTCTAGTTATGTATTAGTGAAATACTATGATAAAGGAAAAAAAGAAAGTATACCTAAAATTACCTACAAGAGTGAATCTCATAAAGCTTATGTGATGTTGGGTGTGCATAGAGAGAGTATGCTATCATGTATAAATCTAAAAAATAAAACAAAGAGTAGGTCAATTCTTACTATATACACTATACTAACATAAGAACGCAAAAATCTAGGTAAAATAGAGGAGGAGAAAGGAAAAAATACACCTCACTAAGTATACAAACCAATACAAAACCTATTGTTATGCTAAGTGATGTTGAATGTGTGTTGAACCAAGAGTAATATCATGAATGGAGTTGAGTTCTCAATTCCCTAGAAAGTGGCTCAAGAATGCAAAGTCTAGCCCTTTGGATCCATCGTCACCCACTAAGTGAATCTAGGTTTTAATGTGTGTGTTGATTGATGTTTATAATATGTGTCCAATCCCTCTGAATATGTGGCGTAAGAATACAAAGGCTAGTGAGTCCTTTGGCTCCATCATTACCACATGAAGTGAAGCTATAAACTGATACTAGTATGCAATGTGTGCCACATGAGATGGATAAAAAATCCCATGAATGCAATATTATCTAATGATGTTTGCATGGATAACTAAATGTATGCTAGAAACTAGGTGACTCTTGGTCATTTCAAAATATGGATATTAGGCTTGTATGAAAGCTACATCAAAACTAAGAATCTAGCTTATGTGGAAGCCACATAGGAACTCAGAAGTTAGGCTTGTATGAAATCCAAACAAAAATGATGGCAACCACTTGCATATGGATTAAGGCATGTAATTGTTGAGAATTCTTTAGTAATGTTATACTCATAAAGAAAGAAAATAAATATGCCATGCACATTACATCTAATCACTGGCATCTGAAACATGGATTATAATCTAGAATATATACCAACTTTCCTCTCTGAAACTAGAAGTGAGAGCCATCATGTCACACATGATCCCCCTTATATCTAGATTCTGTAAGAAAACTATACTAAAACTACTTATTCTAGTCTAAATTATAGCTAAAAAATATATAACTAAATTTACCTTTTAGTCTTTTTTTTGGAAAATTCGGCTTTTATGCTATTTGGATATGAGTGCTATAAATAGATAGTAATGACACTAGTATTATAGTCTAGTCTTGGTATTGCCCTAGGCAAAATCTGATGACTTTTCTAGATTCTTGACTATCTACCTGGGCTATTCTAACTAGTTTGAGATCTATTTATTATTCAGATTGTTCTAAAGCAAATATTTTTTGGTTGATAAGAGCTATGATCTTTGTGACAAAACCTCTAATTGTTTTCCCCTCTTCTAAGGGTAGGAATGGATACTTTGCAATGACCACCCTCATAAAAAAGAGCCTTAAAAGTGTGTTATGCTTCATGGATACATGATATAGAAGTTCTAATCCAAAAGATATCTCAATATATAGCATGGGTTGTAGTGAGAAATTTTTAGATCAATAGGGGTATGCCTAGATAGATATAATAATGTAATAGCATGTGTAATTTATTGAATTGGAATTTAAAGTCTAGTTAGTTGCTATTTTTTAGTTGTTAATTGGAGGAATGAAGTATGATGTACATCATAGCATCCAAGAATTATGAATAATGAATGATATGGATCATGACATTCCATACAATCTAAATAAATAAAACAACAAGCACACAAGGCAAGAAGAAATATGCATACAAGTGTGGCCAAGGGGCCATGAAAATAAGGGACATGGGTGCATATCACTAAAAATAGAAAGCAAGCATACAAGGCATGTTCAAATTCCACATAAAAATATAAGTGGAGCAAGAAACGTTGGCACAAGGGCCACAAACACATATAAGAGTTCAAGGAAAGGACATTTGGTGAATGTCCTAAGGTACACACATGAATACAAGGAAAGGATATTGGCAAATGTCCTAAGTCACATATAAGAGACAACCAAGAACTAGAAATGCAATCACATTAATGTACGTTAAGCAATAAGATAAAACATATAAAGATTAGAAAAATAAAATCACATATAACCAAACGCTACAAGAGTGAAAGTATGTAGGACATGTTAGTACAAGATTAGGTATATGATAAGAAATACACAAGTGCTATATACTAATATGTGTCATTAGAGTAAGCTTTTTGAGATGGTAAGTAATGTACATCAACATGATAATTAGAGTGTGTGGTGTAAGAATGACATAACCTAGATGGTGTAGTCATGTAGAGTATGCCCCTAGTGGGTATGCATATTGATGTGTGTCTCAAATGTAGAAGTAGGATTCCACCTCCATGGGTAGAGTGAAGTAATCAAGTAGCTAGAAGTCACTACAAACATGCAAAGAAGATCAAGTGAAGCATGGTAATGTAGATAAATTGACAAAAAATAGCATAAAACAAAAAATGTAAGTCTAACATAGTAGTATTAATGTAAAGCATGGATGATGCATACAATTACATTTTTTTTGTTGTTTTTGACATATTTGAATGTTTTTGGATTTTTTTTTTGAAATTTTATATTGTTTTTTTTTTTTGAATTATTTGAGCTATGTATAATCAAGCATAAGAAACTATGTATAGGTGATACTAAGAAAAGTATGTACAAGAATACTAAGTAGAAATGATACTAACCAATGAATCTCAATGGAGACTCCCTATCATGGTGTCCTATATCTGAAAAAAGAATCATGTGTGATTGTGAATCACAATGGAATGAATATAAATATGATTTTTAGTATGTAGATTTATTATTGTTATCTTGGAAATCATAATAACATGTAGTGTTCCACTAATCATTTTCACCTAGATTTGCAAGCAATGAAATGCTAGTGTTGTCTTTTATTATATCTGGATCTTTTTCTATGATAAATTGTGTTTGTGAATTATTTGCCTTAGGATGTTAAATAAATCATAAACCTTAGGGATAAACATTATCAGCTACTAGAATAGGAGTAGTGATGGTTTGAGCATGCTTTCCCAACCTTTGACCTTGAAAATCAAACTATTGTATATATTTTTGACCAAACCCATACTGCTTTGAAAGTTGAGTCTCATTTTAGAGAGGTTGATTTCAATATTTTTCATGCTTTACCTTTGATTTTGGTATTATTTATTTATTTAAGTTTTCTTTTTCATCCTCTTATTATTTTGAATTATGCTTTGGTAACCAATTTTTTACTATTTCTAAATTTGACTCTTTATGAATGTGTTCATGTGTCATTGTGGAGTGATTGATAGATTTACCTTGTATATGGTCCTCATTAGCAATTATTTATTGTATATGTTTTTTCAATCTCAAACATGAATCTGTGTGATGCACATGTATTCTATGATATACACAATAATATCTTCTTACTAGATGTAGAGGAGATAGTTTGATCAAATTAGATATAACTATTTTCATTAGTAACTCACTTGAAATATTATTTGATATTTGAATTCTTTGTGAATAAATAGTTTTAGAGTTACTTTATTGTGATTTTTTATTTTGATATGTGACATTTTTTACAATCGATTGACTAGGTGAAGGTACATATACATGATTGTCACTAGGATGCCTTTAACACTTTTGCATTATGATTCAATTTTCTAATGTTTTGATCTTTTTATGTAATAGCTGATTTTATATTTGAAAATCTAATATCAAATTTCTCATACTGGTGATTTGATCCCTTAGAGTCTCACATGTGCAAATCCAAGTTGCTTTTGATTGAACATGTAAGTACATATGTTGAAGATGGTTTGAAGAAGCTATAGGTTGAATGTATGCATTAAGAATAATAGTATAGGTTGTCTCACCATTTGTAGGGGTGATAGCATAGACCTAGTTAGAGGGAATGTAGCTATCACCCTCTTGAGGGAGAGGAGGAGAAGGGATTTCATTCCTCCACATGAAATATGACATTGAAACAAGAGTAGCCAAAGAGGCATATAGATCTACATATAAATCATTTATATGGGCTAAAATGCATGTAAGTGGAGTTATAAGTTGTATAGTAATATGATTATAGAGAGTATTCCACATGATAGATATCAAACAACGGATAGAGAGTATGTATTTGTGCACAATTTTATAAATTTTTTTGACATGAATCTTAACATTTCTAACATGTTTAGCATGATAAACTTGAATTTTTTTCCATATGAGTGAGAAAGAGTGTAAAAAGAATAGTACAATTTTTTGCATTTTTAGCAATGAATTTTGTAATATCATCCCTTATTATAAAAAGTAAGCATGAAATGCAAAGAATGAAGCTTTGTACTAACATATGACAGACTTCATCATTCATGTACATAATAGGACCAATTATGGTCTCCTTGTTATTTGCAAGAAATGTAAGAAGAATTTGTAAATAAGTGAGATTCATTTCTGCAATTTGAATATAAACGTAAGGTGATACCTCAAGAAGAAAATAAGAGATATTACATGAAACTCGGGTTTTGATAATGATATTTTTTCAAAATGCTATGGAATTTTGAAATTGAAATTGGATTTGTGATTTAAATATACAACTAAAATTTTAGAAAATTATTGGAAAATGCTTGATTGAATAAGACCTAGTATGTGTAAATATGGTTTTGAGAAAAATCATTTTTTTAAAATACTATTGAATATTTAATTTTTAATGGATTTTATGATTTTAATATGCAACTAAAATTTTATAAAATTACTGGAAAAGTACTAGGACCTAGTATGGGCAACTAGGGTTTGAATGAAAATTATTTTAAAATTTACTACTAAATATTGAAATTTTAAATGAATTTATTATTTAAATATTCTATTAAAATTTTATAAATTTATAGGAAAAAATAGTAAAAATTTTACCCTAGATTTTGTAGGGTTTTTGTGCACAAACTAAGTAAGTCGAGTCCATCAAATGAGTTAAAATTTTTGGGAATATTGGGGTTTTATTGCTAATTTAGTTAAATGATATAAAATGAAAAATTAGTAAATAATATGTTATAAATAGGATACTAATTTGTGAAATTTATTTGTAATTATATATTTTATAAAAATATTAATAAGAGGGAAAAAAATAAGACTTAGCTTAAACTGTGTTGATCCAACTGAGACAAGATCTAATATTCACTATGCAGGCCTAGGAGACTATCATAAATAGGATTTTTGTATTCATTTTTTGATTAAATAGGATCACAAAAAGTGGAAATTAGTGGCACTAACACTATAGTCCTTGTCTAGTCGTTTTGTCCAAAGGATATAAGCTTTCTAAGTTTTATTCGACATGTCTATTTGACCATATCTCTAAAGTTTCAATAGCTAGAAGTCTTTAGATCTCCTTGTAAAGTATATTATTTTTGAAAAACCTATCCTCATTGAGGTTTGGCCAATTTTAAACAAGAGGGGGGTTAGTGTGTGTAAAATGTAGTGGACATGCTTCACATCCCATTTGTGAGCACACTGCTTATATACCAATACTCCATAGAGGGATAAAGCCATATGTAGTTCTCCTACTTTACATGATTTATGAAATTGAGTGTAAAGCTATGCTTGAGATGACTAGGGACTAGTGTAAGGATTTTAATAAGATGGAAATAGTTTTGGATGGCTATATGTAGAGAATAGGGAAATGTACTTGAGTAGTCTTGGTTATATTCTTGTTTGCTTTGTGATATTTTCCAACCATTTCCAAATTATCTCTGAATAGGCTTTTATAGGGATATAGTGGTCATGGAATGCATTTTCTCATGTTAGGCTGAGAAGGAGAAGGATGGGGAACGAAAATAAATAGACCAGTGTGTTTAGAAATGATTTTGGACAATAGCACTAAAAGCATATAACAGTGGCACTAGTGATCTTGTCATAGTTGGGCCCTATTTTCCTAAGTATATGGGAGTAGGAGGGATGGATTTGTCATAAAAAGGGGGTTTTGGCTTAGCAAATATGAGGTCTAGAAGGATACAGATGATTGAGAATCAGTGAAAACAAGCCTATCATGGTCATAAGAGAAAGCAAGAGGGACCTATGGGTTCGGTGTTATTAGCCATGCTCAAGTTACCAATTTTGGCATTTTATATGACTACACCACCCAAAACATCATTATGTTATTATATTATAATATTCTCTCTAATAGACCCAACTAGAATACATAACTATTTTTCCTTACAGATATAACTATCCTATATAAAATAATCATCATGAATAGTTCTTGTCCCACTTATTAATGGATTTATGAATTACTTAGATTTATTCACAAAATTTGGATCAGTATCATATAATTCCTTAAAAACATTAAATCCAACTACCTCACTCACCATAGTAGTTAATTATGTAACTCACCTGCTCAATAACATCATCTACCTTATTTTGCTTTCATTATTTGTATTTAAAGAAAACTATATCGATGAAAAAATGACACCTATTTTGAACATATACTAACTAAATTCTTTTGAACATTCACATACTTCAAGAGCACATGATTTGTAAATAGGATAAACTCTTTAGGCACTAGGTAATGCCTCCAATGTCTCGATGCTTGTACAATGACATAAAATTCAAAATCAAATATACAATTATGATTTTTTACCTCATTAGATTTATCACTTAACTATAATAGTGTCCTTTCTTGTATCAAGACATTACCAATATCTACATGTGAAGAATCATAATCTACCTCAAACACTTTGTTAAAATATAGTAATGCTAAAACATTTTTTTTGTTGCCTTATCATTTGATAAATGAAATATTTATGTTTTATATCCTTTCCAACACAATTTACCTTCCCCTCATATAATATGGTATTGGTGAACCAATAAGACTAAAATTATTAGTGAACTTTCTATAAAAAAATGTCAAACCATGAAAACTTATTACATCTAATATGCTTCTTAGAATATGACACTCAAGCAGTTGTCTTTACCTTTTCTTCATCCATTATTAAACCATATTTTTTAAATACAAATCCTAAAAATACCAAAATTTTATGCACAAATTTGCACTTCTTCATATTGGCATAGATATTTTTCTTTCTTAATAATTATAATACCTTTCTCAAATCTTTCTAAGTTCTATTATTTAATTTTACTAAATATTAAAATATCATCAAAACAAACCACTAAAAAATTACCAATATAATATCATAGCATTGTGATCATCATCCTCATAAATGTGTTTCATGCATTAGACAATCTGAATGACATCACATTCCACTCATATAATCCATCCCTAGTCATAAATATTTTTCCCTTTAACATCCTTAATGAATCTAAATATGATAGTATCCACTTTATATATCAATCTTAGTAAATTATTTAGCTCAAACAACCCCAAGAATAATATAATCTAGGTGAGGTATATAAAATATGTATTTGGTGTTATTTTCATTGATTAATCTGATATCTACACACATCATCTCCATGAGGAATAATAATTGTCTATTCAAATTTGTATGTTATATTAGACTCATCATATTAGTTTTTTGATTGGGTAGGGTTGATTCTATAATTAAATAAATATAGTGATGAATTTATCTATTAAGTGGAAAAGCATCTAGAAACTCATCAAGTATAAAATCTGCATATTCCTTCAACACTTTTATTGCTTTTACTAGTATATTACTCATTTCTTATCCTTGATATTGGGGACACTTAAATTATATGTGCCCTTATATTCAATATTTTTAATAAACATAAGGTCTATGTGGACTATTCCATCCTCTAAAACCACCATAGTCTCTTCATCTTATAAATCCTCTTCTCATTTCTTGATTTTCAAACCATTTTTCTATTATCCTCTTGATTTTATATACCATAGGATGATTCTTCTCTATTAGAATTAAAGCCACCTCATCCCCTTACTAGAGATGATTTTACCCTTTTTAGCCAAGTTTATATTTTATAAGCATGTCTCTTTTATTTTAAATTTACCTTCAAAGCTAATTGGTAATCCTCTTCCATGTTATTTATTATATTAATGATCAACTCATCTTGATAGAAAAATTTAAACCAATTACACATCATGTAGCCATTCTTTTTTCTATTTAAAAAATTCATCCCCATAGTCTTTAAATATGTGATATTTTTTCCTAAAATTTTGAAATATTCTATATAGGGTTTATGAATATTCTCCATGAATAAATTTTTCTCTCATATTCTTCTCCATCTTTCTCCAAGTCTTGATCTCTTCTTTACCATTTCACTATCTCTCTTTGTGCAAGGAATCCCATGACATCATTGCATGCCACTTCAATTTTGTGAAAGCAAAATTTTCTTTATTTTCTTATTTCATACTTATACAATAAAAAATTATCCATAATATTTATCATCTCTATTAACTCCTCTAGTTTTAAACTACCTCCATACTCTGAAACTTCCACCTTAATTCTTTTCTTCCTTCCCTCTAACAACCTAACCATCCTTTATTCAATTTATTATGGTTTCTCTTATTCTTTTGCTTATTTCTAAATTTATTCTTCCTACTTTTTTTCTTCCTCTATTTCATCTTTTTTATAACTTTGTCTTTGATGTATCATAAATTGTATTGAATTCTTTTATTTACCTCTAGGATTTTTGCATAATCATGTTCATCTATCCATTTATTCATCATCTTCCTACCATATTTTACACATGTTACTCAATCAATAATTTTTATCCCAAAATATAATTTCAAAACCTAATACAAATTCAAAAATATATTACCTCCAATAATTGAACATGACTATGATACTAGATTATGAAAAAAAAAAACTAGCAAAGAAAAATTTCAATAAACACATTTTTATTACGATTTATTGAGAAATAATATTTACTTATTATTCATGAATGAATTAAAATAATTTCAAAAAATTATTTAAAGAAATCTCAATTTGACATTGGATTTTACATGAATAACTAAAAAGACTACATAGAGTTAACAAACCTTGCTATTTTTAGACACTTTAACATGTAAGCTCGGATGGGCCTAAAAATATTCACATATCCCCTACACACCAAGTTCATGTTAATTGATGAATTTTAACTCAATTTCAAGTTTAGTTTTAAATATATCTACTTTATAAAAATCTAAAATTGAAAAAAAAAATACTAGAATGTAATTTTGAACCCTTTGATGGTCACTTATGGCCTTAAAAGTATATGTAATGCTTATTATTATTTAGGTGTATATAAAACCACCAATTATATGTGTGTTACTCTATAATTTTGAGTGAATTATTTCATTATTCATGGACCAATGAGTATAATCTATTGTAGGTATTTTAAACTAAAATGACATGTATCCAAGAAGTCGTGAATACAATTTTAAAAGTACTCAAGGCAATACAATAGGTTGATTAGGCCGAACAATATAGTATTAATAAAATTTAATTTCAATTCCCACAACTAAGAAAATATGTAATTGTTTCCATTGCTTATAAATATAAAAATATGAATGATATAAACATAAGTAAGGAATTATTTTCTCACACTTGGATGGAATTAGAAACTTTATGTAGGTTTTAACCATGTTGCATAAAATCCACACCATGCCAAACCACACAAATATCATCAACATGTTTTATCATGCTAGACATAATGCATTATATAAAATTTTATCATAAATTTCTTCAAGGTTCCCAAATTGACTAGAGCAAGTTGATTTACCACATAACTAGGAAAAATATTTCAAATATCAAGCTTTGAGAAAATACTCCATGTCATGTGTAACCCTTTCCCCATGCCATAGAATGCCATACTACTCTCCTAGGGATCACACTAAGTAAGTAGACTCACCAATATTAATTACACCTAGAAATCAAATGGACACACATAAAAGAAGATGAAACGTGATTCATTGTAATAATAATTTATTCTATGTTAGGAATCCTAAGGGAGTTCCATTGAATTTGAAATACATCACATCAAGAAGGCAAAGTGAATATTCTTCAATTAGAGATAGTTATAGATTTTCCAATAGAATTTTAACTCCATCCATCATGTTCCAAAATCTCAATTTTCTTTCAACATAATAGTATTTGAAGATGATTTTCTTTAGCCTAATAGAAAAGATATCAATTTTATGTAAATAAAGACCTAATAAATTTTTTTGAATCATGGGGATACCAATAGAAAGGAACATATCAAAGTTGATATAATAAAAAAAATAAGGTATAATTATAAACAAAAAATTTAAGTTTTCAAAACACAAACAAAAATATAACTTATCAAATTTTGGATTATCAAAACTAGTTCACAAATGTGACCAATCCGTTATTCATTAAACAATATTGTATTCTAGTAATCCTCACTTAATCTCTACATATTATAGATGTTTGGCATATACAACAACTTGAGGATGACTCTTTGTTCACAATCATGGATACAATAAATCTTATCCACTTAGCTCATCTACCACTAACTATTAGAGGAACTAAACTACCACTAATTATTGTACGAGCTTAACTACCACTAATTGTTGAAGGATGTGAATAATTTTCATAACCTATCTTACAAAAAATGAGAATAAAAAAATGCAAAACCATAATTTTCACAACAACATGATGAGAAACAACCATACAGAAGTTGTAAATAAGAAATGTTTGTGTGTTAAAACAAAAATGTATAATATAATAATATAGTAATGTCATAATATAATATTTTCTTATATTTCAATAAAATAGAGAAATAAAAATTTTAATTAAATTAATTTAATATTCTTTTGTATAGATATTTGAATTTTTTAATTAAATTAATACTATTTACCATTATTTTTAACTTTATTACTTTTAACATTTAATTATTATTTTCTTTTTTATTTATATATTCTATGATATTTTTTTAATAATTAACACCAGTTTATTCATTTATTTTTATATTCTATGACATTAGTATAATAGACTTTCACTTCATGATTTAGTACTTCATCAATTTGTGTAGGTTTTTAGATTTAGTGTTAGGGTCTATAATAAAAGAGATACAACTGTATCGACCAACTCTCTAGTTAAATGGTCGTAAATTAAATAGATATTGATTTATTTTCCAGTTGTGAGTAATGCCTATAGTTATTAGGATATGTAGATGACATTGTTAATTAAAAAATAAAATTGTGAATCAATGTTTCACAATCTATGATGCTCTCTATTTTTACTTTTGAGTGTGATAGATTAAACAACTTTTTTGATTTACATTTTAGATATGTTACCAAAATCTACTTATTTCTAGGAGGCCATAGAAAAAAAATATTGATCAATCCCAAGATAAAACTTTATTTAATTATTTTAGAATGATGGAAATCACTAACTTCACCATGGCACCAACATAAAAAATTCAAGTTGTTATTGTGTATGTGCATGTTTTAGTCAAGATAAGTATTAGAATTAAAATTAAAATTTTCTTGTTTGTGACAACCTTATTTATGCTTCCTAGTCTATATGAATGACAATACTTTAAAAAATCATTCTTAATTTATAATCAAATTTTAAAAATCTAATTAAAAATATTTATGAATATGTTATCTTCAAATAAAAATTAACAATCTTATGGTTATATGAAAGAGTAGCAATGGTAACATCAATAAATCATAGGAAGCATCATCATAGTTGTTTTAAAAGGAAATAAAACTAGGACATAAATTTCGAAAAAGTTGTTTGACATTCTAATCACAATGGTGTTGAAAATATAGGAATAAAAAACATTAAAATTTGTTATAGACTTGACTTTCCCATCTAAAGGTGCTTTGTGTTTTGGTGTAGTTTAACATACTAATAAAATTTGTTCATAGAATTAAATATAAATAAAGTATTTAAAAAATAAAATTTTATTGTTGTTGTTGTTGTTGTGTTAGATTTTAAGATAAGTATAACTCCTACCATAAGTATTTTTCAATGAAAATTAATTTACAATAATTTTATAATATAGTACTCTATCATAGATAATATCATATTAAAAAGATTATGCATATATAAAAAAATAGTGTGGCACCTTGTGCCTAAATGGCATGCGAAGGAGACTTATTTTATCTTATTTAAAAAGACTTGGTGATATATAGTTATACAATGTGTTGTCACCCATTTAATATAGTTCATTTATGCAGTGAGTATAATCCCACACTATTAAATTTTTCTCCCCCACATCCATAGAAACCTACAATCTTCCTATTGTTACTTGATTTAAATATAATTCCACTAGTCTCACCATAAGGACCATATGTTTTAAAACTAGTGGTGAGCATCAAAGATTTGAGCGTGGTTGAGACTTTATAGTGACCACAATGTCCAGATATTTGTTTCAACAATTTTGTTTCCAAAACATTGATCTATAATTCAAAACATAAGTACATATAATATTAAATGCTTGAATCTAAAATTAAATTATATTAAAAATATGTTATTAATTTTATATATTTAATCTGAAAAATATGAATAATAATTTTTATAGTGATGAAAAAATGTTAAATATATATAAAGAATACATGTTATTATACAATAAA
>JARHVA010001997.1:2492500-2537500 GCA_037957365.1 Torreya grandis | reverse complement strand
AGGTTTGGTTTAGGTTTATATATATATATATATATATCCACTTCCCTTGTCATCTAATGTATTTGTGGTTGGATACATTCTAAAAGACTCTATAATATTTACTTTCTATTTCAATCACATATGCTTGAGTCAAGATGAGAGACCTTGTCAAAAGCAATAACATTTTAGTGTAGATACATATAAACAAGATTATGCTAGATGCATACTCTATTATTTGACCTTCATGTGTAGTAAAAACATAAATGACATTATTGAATCTCTTTCTGCAATCTTGATGATAACTTTAGGGATCCATAATTCCTTTAGAATATATTCATATTTTTTATAATGTGAAATAAATAAACTAATTAAAATATAAATGAGGGGAAAATAGAATCCCTACAAGCATGTGCCTCTGAAGATTGCAGACAAATCTCAGCAAATGTATCTATCTATTCTAAAAGTGGAGGAATCATATCATTTGATTCATTTTGTTTGTGCCTCAAGTGGATGAATCATATATTTTGATTCACCTAGTCTGTCCATATCTTTTGACTCACTCTCTTTCCCTATCTCTAAGATAAAATAAAATTGTTGTTATCAAACATTCCAAGATTCACAACTCTCTCCTACTAACTTGCTTATTTGTCTAAATAATTTTGGAATTCATTACATGAGATCTGTGATGGGTAGATATGAGCCACTAGTACCTAAGTTTTATTTAGTGATTCTTAAAAGCATCCTCTAAATTATTATGTGTTAATAAGGACAAGAGAGACAAGGAAACATGTTCTCTCACATCCAAATGTCTTTTAAAGGACCAATATTTGGTTAGTGGAAGATGTATCTTTTGATTCACTAACCTAGTTAATGAATAGTCTATGTGGATGCATCTAAATGGTTGTACAAACACTATAATGGTTACTCTTCACTATTTTCTAGGCCTTAGGGTAGAATGTTGTAATAAGTCTAACTAAATGTTTAAGAGAATATTGTTATACTTGAGGGGGAAAATAGAACAAACTTCATGCACTCATTATTGGAGAATCATGAGAGGTAGAGATAAGTCATCATCTCTTATAGTTGCATGGGTAAGTACCCTATGCACCCCATGTAATATTCCATGCCATTTAGGATGAGGTAGAAATGATGATGCATTTATTTCATCCAAATGTCTCATCCATAGGGTAGTCAGGAGGAGGTGTATATTTTGACTCATTATCCCAATCGATGAACCATCTATGCAAACACATCCTAATAAGAGTATAAATAATAGAATAGCCCCCTTCCACTCTCTTTCAGGCCTTAGGGTCAAAATTTATAGCTGTATAGATGAATTAAACAAGATAATTTTCTTATCCATGAGTGGCAAAATGAAGTTAAATTAGGGATTGTATTGGAGGAGATCCACACAAGATAAAGATGAGTTGTTTGTGCATACAATTGCACTGGTGATTCATTGAATCACCCTCCATAGGATTATGTGCCTGTCAAGATGAGGGATACATGTAAACAAGTTTTCTCTCACATCTAAAAGTTTCTATATGGTCACAAAGTAGGCCTAATTTTATATGCATTAAAAAAAAAAAAAATTTAAATTTCTTTTTGAGGTACTTATGGAGGTCATACGACCATAAATCATTTTTAGTTAGCTTTCAAGATATGATTACTTGTAAAATTAACAAAAAATATTTCATTATTATTTTTTAATAAAATATATGTCACAAACTAGATGATCTTATCTAATTTTCCACAAAAGGGTTTCAAAAAATACTAAACTTTTGATGGAGAAAAAATAAGGCAACCTTCTGGAGGCCATAACTTTTGACCCATAGATCCATTTGAGATCTTCCATGTTCCAAAATAATCATATCAAAAAGTACATCATTGTCCCTAGGTAGGTTTACCTACCTAAGAAAAATTTTAGTATTTTTCAGAGGCCATATGTGATCATCAATGTGTCTGAAATTATGATTTAATGATTTTATAGAGGTTTTTTCAATTTTTAGAAATTGTATATTTTTAGAACCAGAAATCAAATTTAGTTGAATTTTTTTCCATAGTCTAATTATAGTGTTTACAATATTTTAGGTGATTTTTGGGCTATTTCAAGATTTTTAAAAATAAACCATTTTTTTAGACTTTAGTTTTTTTTAAATTTTGCATGTAAACTCTAGATTCCTGAGTTGAGGCTTATTTAAGAATGGTGTGTGTTTGTAATTATTTAAAGATATAAATATGAATCAATTATAAGTATTGTCTCAAGATCTTGTCCTAATGGTAATTTTATTGTTCTTGCTAGTTTTTAGGTTCATTAACTTTCCTATAAAAGGATGCATTGTACGAATGACTATCTACCATGTTTTCTTAAAAAAATATGAGTTTCTCTTAAAAATTTAGATGCTTGAAATTATTATAAATTACCATTCTTTATACAAATTATTATTTCAAAAACTAAACTCAAAATTGTATAATTCATGGCGTTATACCATCTTAGATTTTTGAGTGTATCCATTTAAAATAATTTACAATTGTTGAGATTTTTCAATTTTTAGCCAAAAATATCCATGGGTAGGCCCCGTTTTGTCTACCATATTTTTTCACTTACCATTAACAACATATTTTACATTATATAACACCTTTGTGTTATTTAAAAATTTCAATCAAATGTCTTATTCCCTCAACTACCACCTTGTCTTTTCCTCAGAGTATACCACTAAATTCCAAGTAACCTCTGAGTAAAGGGTCATGAAGCCATGTTCTTGTTTTTATCGAATCTATTATATTTTTCATATTCAAGGTCAAGGATGTAATTTTTTTACTAATAAATCAAGCTCTGGATGTTGAATTACTCACTATAGATTATATTATTACTCATATTAGCATATTATTATCTATTTTTTATTTCTATTACCTATTGCATTAAACACATTAAATAGAATATTTATTATTAGATTATTTATTCTCTTGGTGTTTATTATTATTAGCACTAAATTATTCATCAAATCATATATATTTTTTATATTTTCATTAATTGAAAAAATAGTTGACATAGTTTTGTATGGATTTTGTTTTCGAATGCACAGTCACATACACATTGATCTTGACATTGAGATGGTCTTGTTGAAATTTTCTCTTGTATATGTTATATTATTTTATCACCAATTTTTATTAAACACCGTGGTGTTTATTGCATTATCCTTGGAGGTGTGTGTCTAAGATCTTTATTTTTTAATTAAATTAGATGGTGTTATCAATTCAAACATAGAATGGATATTAAATTGTTGGTTAGGTAGGTTAGACCGTATAGGTCAAGTGAATTCATCTTCATTATGAGAGAGATGAAATAGATTCATCACATAATGTTGACTATTATTGTGCTAAAAAACTTCATAATGGATTAATGGTTCATTATATTGTGTTTCTCGATGTGTTTCATCACCAATTGAAAATTCAATAGTTAGATTTTATACATTTTCAATTTCATCATTCAACATGGTTAATTAAGTTATCCTATCTAATTTTATGACATATCTATATTAAATTCCATGGAGTTGGGCATGCCATTTTCATTTGAAATATTACCTAGTTTGGAAGAAGTACCTTCACCTTGTCCATAAGCTCTTATGGATGATATCTTATTTTCTTGTCATTTTTTCTCTCTATTGAATTCAATTTACTCATTTGTTATATCCTTAATTGAAATTTTGTAGCATCTACACAACCCTATTATTTATATTTACACTAATAAGTCCAATTCTAAAAAAAATTTAAGATTTATAATAGCTAATAAAAGTTAATGAAGAATTTGTAGATTGTCAACAATATAAAGTAGTTACAATTTTTTAATATACAAAATGAATGGGTGAATTTTATGGGTAAAAAAGTGAAATTCATGAATTAAATAGGGCATATAGACTTTTAAACATCATGCATTCCCTATGTGGTGTTATTTAACAATGGATAATTCCATTTAATGACCCTTTTTGTCTTCAAAATGGTGTACGCCATTTATTGAGGGTGTTCGCTCTTATATAAAGTGTGTATGTCCTTTACTAAGGGTGTTCACCCCTATATAAAGTGTGCATTCCCTTTTATGATTCAATGATTTGAAATTTATACTTTCCCTCTAAAATTGCTCCAATTTTATGTGGGTTTGAACATAACCTAAAACGTATCTTGAACCAATCCAAATGATTTTTATTAAATTTATGTGTCTTTTTTGTGCTTGCTAACACATCTAGTAAGATAAATTTTACTATATAAAAATTAATTATTTGTTTATATAGGGAAAATATTAGTTTTTGAATATATATATATATATAGTTTTAAACTATTAATATTAATTAGTAATTAATTTCTACAGACCATACCTCATTATGAGTATATACATACGATTACAAATACCATTATAAATTTTTAACCATTAATCAAAAGTTTACAAAAATTATATCTCAATAATTTGGCTATGTTTTAATAATATGTTTCTTATGAAGTTAATTTTCTAGTTTCTTCACTTGTAAAACTATATATATATATATATATATATATATATATATATATATATATACATTAAAAATTTAAAAATATTCTCAATAATATTTGATATTTTCAATATTCATATATGAATTTTCATATAAAAATTCATTCATTTACTAAATAAATGTGTGTCTATACACATTCAATATCATTATAACAAATAAATTAGTTTCCCACACTTTTATCATCTTGGTATTGAAGAAAAATATATGTTTAGAATCTAAATTCAGAATGCCACAATTCACATTGTTGTGTTAATATATAATTAGTTTTCCAAATATCTCCAAAATTCTATCCAAGTTTAACTATTATTATTTTGAGGAAAATATGTCACTTTAAGTCCCCCTTTTATCCCCCATTATCCTAAATCCACCCAAATATATAAGTAAATAGTTCCCCCTCTAATTCCAATATGACCAACCACTACAATGAAGTTCTGAAAAATCATGAGATCAAACTATAGATAAAAATATGAGGTACTACACCTTTAGAAAGTCACTCATACATCAATTGCATCACTTATCAATCAAAATCATCCATTTAGCAAGAGGACAAGTTGTCTATTTGATCACGTGCATCCACCAAGAAGCTTAAGATTGCATATGTGCATTTGAACATATCCTAATTTAAATAAAAGGTTGGAAAAGGTATAACAAATGCTTAGGTTAATGGTATAATTTTATTTCCAGGTTTGATTTCTACTAAAAAAGATAACCTTTATTTCATGATGTTACATATGGCACGCTTGGTGTGATAACAACCCAAAATCACCATTTGAGGTCACCTAATCTTTTTATTCAGAAATACCATGCTTTCTTGAATAAACTACATCAAAACATTTCCTAAAAATTGTTCATACATCCATGTCTATACTTGAAATCACTTCATACTATGTAGAACTGATTTTAATCTATAAATACATGGTTTTGACATAACCATAGGTGATTTTGAACTTAAATTCATGTCTAACCATCATTGTTTAATTAACCATTCTAATTTTTCACTTAGTTTCCTAAAATATGCATCTTTTATTTTAGATATTTCAATTAAGTCCTAATAGTTTTATATGCCTTGCATGTAATGTTGGTTCTCTAGACTATTTTTTCATAAGTTTTAAAGCCATAACTATAAAAATGTGACTTATTATATATGTAAGTGATTTTCTTATTGACATGCATGGATTAAAAATGTTTAAAAATCGTAACTAAAGACATTTGGCTTTATTCTTTACTCAAGTGGTTTTATTAAAGTCAATAATAGATTTGATGTATAAATCTTTTGTCACTATATATAGAAAATTCACTTTTGTGTTTTAACCACTTCAAACTCATGTTTAGTGTATTCAACATCTCATTAAGGGATTTTTTATTTTTACTAACATCTTTTATCTTTGATATGTGTTTTTTAATATATTCGTGGCTTTATATTTAATAAAAGTGACTTTACTGTTTACTAATTTCTAATTTCAGGCTGACTTTTTTTGTTAAGCAACATCATTATATGTAGACATAGATTTGTCTTGTATAGAAATGGATTTTCTCTATATAACCATAGCTTTTATTTCTTACTATGTTTTAAAATTTTCCCAGTAAGAACATAATTAAACTACTTATCCATTAATTATAGGTTTTCAACCATCAACGTCAAAATCAATCGAACAAACATTTATATCATTTCATTTTGGTGTTTTAAAATGAACACATATTTCCTATTTGGTGCTTAAAATTACCTTCATTATTTTTTAGAGTGTTGTTTTTATGCTTTCACCTTACCCTTCATAAAACCTTAAAGATAAAAAATATCCTATCTTTTCTTTTTTTATTTTTGATTATTCAAGTTGAACCCTGATTACCAAACATAATTCCTTAGGGACCAAAAACTATGATTTAATCCCCCAATGTCTATACCAACCACATGTTCTAATGGGGTATAAAATTTAGGGTTGAAGATATCACTACTATCCAAAACATTATGTCTTAAGTTTACTATAAGGTGAGGGACTTTCATGCTCTAAGACATAGGCCCTAGAGAACACCCCTTATGGAATGTTATTTTGGTGGCCCTTCACTGGAATATTATAGATGAGGTGGGCATGAATGGAATATCCCCTCTTGTGTAATATCATTAATTGAATTATTCCAATGAATTTGGACACATCATACCACATAGTGTATGAGCATACACCTGGCTGAACCCATTATGCTTAGTTAAAGACCAATTGGATGCAAATAGTTTTTAATGAGAGAGATACCAATCTCCCCTAATATGTCATGACATACCACTTCAATTGAGGGTTAGGATATTAACTTGTTCCTACTTCTTATGAGGTAGATATGTGGGGATATATTGGTTGTACACTTTTATTTACAAAGCATAAAGCTTTTCCATTATGTGTGTTTTGTTGAAACTAATTTTGATTGAAAAACTCATATAATAGACATCAACTCAAAAATAAAATGTCAAATTTGATCAATTTTGACCGAGTCAATTTAAAAATCAAATATCAAGTCTACTTTGACCAAGTCCAAATCCAATTTAAATATTAAAATCTAGTCAAATTTGACCAAGTCCATATCAAATTAGGTCAAACTTATCCATGATAAATCTTTAATTGTCAAAATGGGTCAACATTGACTAATTCAACTTCTTAAAGTCAAATCACATCAAGTCAAACATAGGTCAAATTTGACCAAGTCAAGTTAACATCAAAGTTTAAATGTAATTAGCTTTGACCAAGTTAACCAATCAAAGTCAAACTCAAGTCAAAATTAAACATTTAATTTATCATTCAAAGCTAGTCATATTTAACCAAATCAAGTATGACTAGGTTATCTTTGACCAAGTTAAAACTAGTTAGCTTTAAAAGAGTTGCAGTGAGGATTAGAAATTAGTGAATGCACATGAAAGAGTGATATCATAAGTCAAGCAAGTGAATATCAAAATAAAGTTTCTAGTGAACGAAATCAATCATAGAGGAATATTGAAAAAGGAATAAGAGCAAATAAAATGCTCTATATCATGTTGAATGAAGAAAATAAAGGGATATAGGTGTGTATATATATATATATATATATATATATATATATATATATATATATATATATATATATATATATATATATATATATATATAGGTTAAAGAGGGAATAATACCATGCATTCTAGTGAATGTGGTACTAATATTTCCAATTAACCAACATGACCTCTAGATCCCTAAGCAATATAATACAACTATGTAAGCAAAACCCAGTAGAGAAAATTCCTACACCAACACCCCCCATAAGCATAGCTTAGGTGGGTGATGATACAAAAATGGTTTCCATAAATAATCCTTGATGAGGTACCCATATACAAAGTAATCTCTCATAAAGTAGAGGAAAAGAGAAAACCTGTAGGAAGAACTCCCCCCAAAATGAGAGACATAGACGATGTGAAGAGGCTTGAAGGCCCCTTGACTATGATGAAGTTGCCAAAGTATACCATACCCCAAGAAGAGCTTGTAGAAAATGAATTTACTCCTAGTGTAGGGTTTAGTGAGGATCTCAACAACCTGCTTTAAAGACTGGAAAAATACTAAGTTGATGACCTAGTCATGAACCAAATCTTAAATGAAGTGCATGTGAATGTCAATGTGTTTGGTCCTTTGATGAATGACCAGATTCCTTCAAATCTAAATGGTGCTTTGGCTATTATAAAATATGACTATAGACCACTTGATCTAGATACCAAGCTTAGAAAGAATCCCCTAAATCCAAATAGCCTCAGTGGCTACACTAATAACTCCTTTGTACTGTACCTCATTATAAGATAGATAAATAACATCATCTTCTTACTTGACCATTTGATAGGGCCAAAACCTAATGAAAAACTATAACCTGAAATGGACTTATGACTCCCAATGTTACCAACCCAATCTATGTCTATGTAGATGACCAAATCAAAATATGAACCAACCCTATAGTATATCCTATGCCTATGTGAACTGTAAATGTAGTGAAAGATCCTCTTAGCTACTTTCTAGTGTATCTCATTGGGTTCTTGCATGAATCTAGAAATAATGTCAATAACATAAGAGATGTTAGGTATGGTGTGAGTCAAGTAAGTAAAGCTAGATTGACTAGTGTAGTGGAGTAATCTACCTCAAGATTGACTCTAGATAGGGATGGATTTAGAGATGGATTTTAGTTAGCCATATGAAACCATACGAAAAGATCAAGAGAGTACTTATGTTGTAAAAGTGAAATCCCTAAATATGTCTAAGTGATCTCAATGCCAAGGAAGTAGTATAGTAGGCCCAAGTTAGTCATGGAAAATCTATCCTAAAGAGTTTTCTTCACTAGTTAGATAGTTGAAAAAGACATAACTAAATACATGTGGCTTTGTGATTTACTCAATTTGTATTTTTAATTTCAAACATAGATCTGAGGTATACTTCTTTTGTCACTATTTATAGAAAAATCACTTTTGTCTTTTAACATATTCAAACTCATGTTTAGTAGACTAAACATCTCATTAAAGGCTTTGTGATTTTTACTATAAAATTTTATCTTTTTTATGTTTTTATTTTATTTTCCTATATTCGTGGCTTTGTCTTACATAAAATTTACTTTATTATTTACTATTTTCTAATTTTAGGCTAACCCTTTTTGTTGAGCAGTTTCATTCTATGTAAACATGGATTTGCCTTGTAAATAAGGGGATTTTATCTATATAGAAATATCTTTGTTTTCTTATAATGTTTTATCAGTTTCCCATTAAGAACATAATTAAAATACTTATCCATTAATAATAAGTTTTCACATGTCAACGTCAAAATAAATCAAATAAACATTTATATCATTTCATTTTGGTGTTGAATATGAACTTCATTTTTTTAAAGTATTGAATTTATGCTCTACCCTTGCCCTTTATGGAATCCTGAGGATCAAAAATATCCTATCTTGTCTTTTTTTAATTTCTAATTGCACAAAATGAACCGTAATCACCAACCATAATTCCCTAGGTAGCAATAATTATATGTTCATCCCCTAATGTATGTATAAACCCCATGTTCTAATATGTTATATCATTAATCACCAACCAATTATGTGTCTTAAACACACTATAAGGCGAGGGACTTTCATGGTCCAAGACATAGTCCCTAGAGAACACCCCTTGAATAATGTTTTTTGGGTGGCCTTTCCCTAAAATATTATAGATGAAATGGGTATGAAGAGAACAAACCCTCTTGCGAAATCTCATTAATTGAACTCTTCCATGTATTTGGGCCTCATCATCACACAAGGTATATGGGATGCACCTAGTTGATATCGTTATTCTTAGTTTAAGACTTATTGGACATAAATAGTTTATAGTGTGATGGAAACCAATCTCGCACAATATATCATGATATACTATTTCAAGTGAGGGTTAAGAAATTAAATTCTTCTTATTTCTTATGAGGTAGATATGTGTGCTATATATCCATTACACACCTTTATTTACCAAGAATAAGGATTTTCCATTGCGTGTGTGTTTTTGAAACTCATTTTGTTTTAAAAACACATACAGTAGACATCAAGTCAAAAACCAAATGTCAAATCTAGTCAACTTTGTCTAAGTTAATTTAAAATTCAAACATCAGCTTTAATTTAACCAAGTCCAAATCTAATTTAAACATCAAAATCCAATCAAATTTAACCAAGTCCAAGTCAAATATGATCAATTTTATCTAAGCCAAACCCCACATTTCAAAATAGGCTAACTTTTACTAATTCAACATCCCAAATTCAAATTGCATTAAGTCAAACATTAAAGTCAAACCTTCATCAACTTTAACCAAGTCAAGTCAGAATCAAAGTTCAAATGCTATCAACTTTGACCAAATTAACCAATCAAATTCAAACTCAAGTCCAAATTAAACATTATTTTCAACATTCAAATCTAGTCATCTTTGACCAAATCAAGACATATTAGGGCAAATTTGAGTAAGTCAAATCTAGTTAGCTTTGATCAAGTCAAACATATAAAATAAAATTGCATCAAACTTGACCAAGACCAATAACTAAAATTCGAATCTGGCTTATTTTTATGAGTTCTCACAAATTTCAAATCAATTAAGCATCTAAATTCAAATCATATTATTGTATTTCCATTCAATCTCCTAAATTTATTGGTTGGGAATGATAAAGTGACAACATCCATATTTTATTGCATCTAGATCAAATCCAATGTCAATAATAAAAATCTAATATGAACTTAATCACATCACACTTCCAACATAAAATTAGTCCAAATCAAAATCAA
Source organism: Torreya grandis (assembly GCA_037957365.1). Lineage (NCBI taxonomy): Eukaryota > Viridiplantae > Streptophyta > Pinopsida > Cupressales > Taxaceae > Torreya > Torreya grandis. Next base: position 2,526,697 of record JARHVA010001997.1, on the reverse strand, counting down.
ATCAATAGCCAACACAATCTGGGTCGTGATATATCAAAACCCATTTGGGTAGATTATTATTGACTTCCATAATCCTAATCTTATTCTAGCATCAATGTACCAATGTCAAGACATGATTGACATCCATTTTTGACCATTCATCCAACATATAATTTTCCTAAGTTATGGACATCAAATAATCTATTATCTACCATGCATCTACTCTTTACAGGAATAAAACATCAAAAAAATCTAGTCATGCCCTATCATTTCCCCTTTAAGGGATATAATATATTAAAAAACCATGTTCATCCAAGTCTTAGAATCACCCACTAGAGATATACCAAGATAACTTTATAAATCATAATCCTACATATCTAGTTCTAAATCAAGGTTGAAATAGTCTATTGATCTTCGATGAACATATTTTTGTTGAATCACCCATTTTTTATTAATCCAAAATAATAATTGAACCACCCATATTAGATGAATGACCCAAATTTGATTAGCCAATCCTCGATGATCCATAACTTAACCTTTCACCCATCCTCAATTAACCTATTTTTAGCCAACCTGTCTTTGGTCAAATATTATATGGCATATTATCCATTGATCGATCACCCCATCTCCATTCATGTATCGAACCATCCATCACCTAAAAACACCATATGCCTCATAGGGTAATGTTACTTGTAGATAAAAGCATAAAAGTTATTTTATTTGGCCATGCTCAATATCAACAACAAATCAACATCAATAAATTATGAATTTGGTACCACATTATTTATCAAATCTAGTCTCCTCAAAGAGGAGGAAATCAACAACAACAATCATTCAAGGTTACATATGGATGGTCCTATAACTTGTTTTCAATGCAACAAATATCATATATCAAAAAAAAACCTCCAAATAATGAAGTATAAAGGCAAAGGACTTGGCCTTCATGAGCATGGTATCATTGAATCCATCTATATACATATACACAAAAGATCTCATGACATCATCTACAATCCATTGGGTCATAAACATAAAGGTATTAGTGATACTTTCATGGTTTCTAGAATCCTAATGCAACATTGAAATAACATTCATTCATATTCTTTATAAGGAATGTGTTAGCATTAATACTTGTAATAAAAATTCCATCCCCATCAGCCATCTTGGCGTTATCTCCCAGACTCATTGATTGGGACTAATAAAATCCATTAGCTTCAACTTTATTCTAACAATGATATAATTCATGATTTGCATCCAGCTATAAGAGCATAAATTTTCATCAACATATCCTAGGTAATATTCATTATACCTTAATCATAATCCAAAATCAAAGTTTGCTAGTGAAACTTTGTTTGAGGTACTAGGGTGTAATATAACAAATCAAAATCCAAAGTCCCCTCATGAAACTTTGTTTGAGGCACTATGTGACAATACAAATCAAAATTAAAAAAAACTTATCAGTTCGCATGCTTTTGTGAGAACCTTTTTGAGGTGTTATCAAACCAAAATCAAAATTAAAATTAAGAAAACACCATCAATATAGAAGAAAATCTCTTTAATGTCTAACTAGTGGATACTCTCCATCTAGATGAATGTGATATTGTTTTTCCCAATCCACCTACCAAATCCTTCACATATTCTTTCAAATACTTCACATAATCAAAAAACATCCTCCATCCAATACAAAATTTTTTTCACCCTCATTTTTGGTACCCTCTTTCATATCATTTGTGTTTACATCTCAATCAATATGTAAGAAGACAATATAGAAATCAATGAGGTTCATGATGACATATCTAGAGTTCATACATGAAGATAAAAAATGGTTAGAATTATGCATCTTGTAATCATCCTATGAGTTGAGATGCTAAAAAAAATTACAAATAAAAAATTAAAAGAGAAAGGGAAATGATCAATCCAATGTTAAAACCATGTTATGGTGCCTTGAGCAAGTACCATGTTCAAAAATAGGTTTATAACATCATGTGTAAATAATTTATTATCTTGAAGTACCTTGACACTTGAGTTCATCCCCATTCCCATCTTGTCTTTCATCTAATCCATTCCATTGAATTCATTTTATCCATCCAATCCTATGTCAATCTTCATCTTGTCTCCATCCTTTTCCATCATATCATTCCCATCTTTGTTCCCATATAGACCATTTTAAGGAAGTGGAAGATTTTTTGAGCATTGTTTTGGGAAGCATCTTGGTATGTCCTCCATGCATTCCTTCAATGACTAGACATTTGGGTTTCACATGACATGGCCCTTAGAGATTTTTAGTCAATTATCATCCTCATCCAATATCATCCAACATAATCCTTTCATCTATTCTATCCATTATCATGTCCCATCCCATTACTAAAACATATTTTCCCTCTCTTGGTGACCCCTTATATATACTTGATCCAAAAAGTAATAAAATTCAAAATAATACTAATTATCATAAAATTTTAAAATAATAAAATCATTAGAAACAATACAAAAATTTGAAAACATAAAAATTTTAAAAATAGAAAGGCCAAAAATCTCATACAAAATTTCAAAAACATAAAAATTCATAAAAATTATAAAAATAAAAAATGCCAAAAATCTCTTGATTAGATATAAAGCCACAAAATCTACAAAACATGTATCTTGTACTCATTCTAGTCAATAATCCTTGATTAAACTTTGATCTAATAATTCTATCTTTTTGGTATATTTTATTCCCACATATATCTTATTTGGGGCAAAGTCATCAATCCAAGATCAAAAGCTTCACACTATTTAGGGAAAATCAAAGTGTGTAGCCTTCTTGTAGATATCTTATTCCCAATCCATCCTCTTTCATGCATCCTTTATTGGGGGTATCATAAAAATATCAATATCATCGAGACTTCTCACATATATTTTGAATTAATTATGTTGGATTATTTACATCATCCAAAGTTATTTTATTTTAGTTTGTTTATTACGTTTTTTGTTGTTTGGGTACATTTTACCTATTAGTTGGTTATTTTACCAACTCATATTTATTTAATCTTACCATGTACATAAATAAATCAAGTTTTTGATATTGAATAAATAAATTAGTTATTCTTCAATTTTTTTGACAGTAATCAGTGGCATTAGAGCTTGGGAATTCAAGTAGAGGATTCACATTAATGGAGTTATTGTTGTTACTCTAGACAAAACTAATAAAAATAATTTCTCTACATTAAACCATTTGAGAGAGAGGCATGGAAATATGCTCTACAATCTTATGATGCATGGGGTGAAGCATTAGGTTCCTGATGCCAATCAATTGTAATATGGCCTTGTTTAGGCTCACATAGAGATTGATAAAGTGATAGACACTATGGATGTAAAATATGTGCATTGAACTTGTTTTACTCGCATCTAGAAACCAATTTCCATGAACATTAATTTCAATTTTTTTTGGCTTGATTTTGTAAACCCAAAGTATTTTGTCATACATGATTTTTATGTGAACTTTTAGTTCATAGTTTACATCATCAATTTGATTGAAAAAAATGGGGTTAATTTTTTTTGTTTATTACATTATATAATATAATATAATAACTCTATTGTAAGTAAAATCGGGTGCAATAGTTGTAAAATACTTGTGTGAATAAAACAATGTCTCTATTAGAAGAGGACATGATCTTGTAGGTAGGAATATAGATTTGATTAGATAAATTATAATGACATCCTAATTTGAGTATAGTGCTAAGCATTTTGAGTAAACATTTATTTGTTTTCAAATTTTAGAGGGAGAAGCACCTAGACCAGGCACTGGCTCACTGAGCAAACTTGGTATTTCCTTTATGATCCTGAGAGTCAAATTAATATTCACTACGGATACACAGTGAGAGTTAAGTCAAGAAAATAAATAAATAAAGAATCAATCCATAATGCCTTGTGTTCAAACCTTAATATTGTGCTCTTATACTTTGGCATGGATTCTATGAATCAAATGAAAGCATAATACATTTTTTTCATCAAAGAAAAATTGTCGGTGAATTAATTACTTTTACATGCAAGAATATTATTAAATGAATTAGTTTCACATGCATATATTTATTTTATTTTAAAAAATAGAAAAATGCAAAGTTCAAATAGTAGATCTTTCATATTTATTTTATAAATAATTGTAGAAAAATTAGTGGAAGATATTTTGTGAAACTCTTAGAAGTTATAAAGCTCTAGGGTTCAAATCTCTCCCAGCTATATTTTTGGGTCAAATCAGCAATATAAGGTGTATTTTTTGAAAATTCCAAAAATCCTTATATTCATGTAAATAATAAATTTTTTAAAGTTAAAGTAAAAACCTGAAATGTCATTCCATTTTTTCTTGACTTGCTTGTACTATTAGCATGATGGCTAAAATTGTCACTCTTTTCTAGAAATGTAGATTGTCACCTGGAAACTATACAAAATGGAGTAGAAACATGGAAAAAACCCTAATATTTAACAATTTGAGGGAAATCACTGAGAAAGAGACCACAACACCAACCAAAGTAATGAACTAGTTGAATATACAAAACATGATAAATATGCACTCACCATATTGAAATAGTCTTGCACTAAACATGTTATCATTCATATTGAGGTAGTTAAAATTGGTTCATGGAAATCATGAAAAGAATTAAAATATTAGTATGATAATAAACTTTCATATAAAAATATTAACATTCCTATTCTTTCTAAAAAATTTCTTCCTACCCTATTTATTCCTTTGTTTAATCTCTCTTTTTCCTTTGTCTTTGATGTGTGACAACTATAGTCAATTATTCCATTTATCGATGGGTTTTCTAACATAATCTTGTTCATCTATCTATTTCCTCCTCATCCTCTTTCCATATTTACACATGTTATTCAATTAATAATTTTTATCCCAAAATACATTTTAAAAACCTAATACAAATTCATAAAGATATTACCTTCAATAATTGAACTTGACTCTGATACTAGATGATGAAACCAGGAAATAACAAAGACAAATTTTAATAGGCAAAGTTATATCATAATTTATTGAGATATAATATTTATTGATTATTCATGAAAAAATTAAAATAATTTCATAAAGTATTTCAATAAATCTCAACTTGACATTGGATTTAACATGTAAAATTAAATAAAATACATAAATATAACAGACCTTGCTATTTTGTAACATTGTAAAGTAGTGGGGAGAAGGGGAGCACAGGGGAAAGGGGAGCACGGGGGGAAGGAGAGCACGGATGTGGCTATGGTCATGCTGATACCATAACCCCTTCGGCTTCCTCCTCGCTTGATGGAGACCAGATCCCCACCAGGAATGGTGAGATCCATGGTACTGGGACACGGCACTGAAAGTCCTATTTTTTATTGCGTGGTTTTGTGTTTTTTTACCTTAGATTTCCATTTACCAGTTTTTGTGCTGACCATTACCCTATTTTGATCAGATGAATGTTTTTTTTAGAGAGATTTTGAATGCCATGGTAGTGATTCCTCTGGGTAAAGGGGATGATCTTTGAAGACTTCAGGGTAGATGGGTTGGGTGGCGGCGGCGATGGGTCTGGGGGTAGGTTTTGTGGGGGGAATCCCTCGTGAGAGAGCTTCACAAAGTGATATCTCATGACCGTTGTACTGATCCAAGCCCTAAGCTATGTAGCCACTTTATTCACTTTCATATCCTATCTACTAGGGTTGTTGCTCATATAGAGGTGCTTCCAGATGCTGGGGATTTATTCGATCATTCGATTGCCATGGCGACGTTACCTCTGCTGAGGGGGAGTTTGGGCAGATGATCAGGTGGATGGGTTGGGTGTTGGTGGTGTTGGTTTTGGGGTTTGTTTAATTTTTTATGTTGTTGTCTTTGTGGGCAGTGCATTTTTAGGGTTTGATGGATTGAACTCGGGTTTGGCCATCATTATTGCTGGATCTGACGGTGTCTTCATCTTTCTTAGTGATAGATAAACCTAAGGTATTCTATAGTTTTTTTGTCACAGTTTATGCTTATTGCTTTTGATTTATCTTTTTAGCATGGTTTCAAGTTGTTAAACCTGGTTTTGTTGAGGTTTTAGGTCCTTGTAAAACCTTGTTTTATTATTATTTTTCAATGGGTTTGCCTCCCTTGGCAGTTTGTAAGGTTTTATATTTCTTTATCTATAAAGGATTTTAGGGCCCCTTCAAAACCTATTTTTACGTTAATCTAAAAAAGACCTTGCTATTTTTAGCAACTTTTACATGTTAGCTCATATGGGCCTAAAATCTCAACATATCCCCTACACACCAAAGTCACACTAATGGATGAATTTTAACTCAATTTAATGTTCGGTTACAAATATATCTAATTTTTAAAATTCTAAAATTAATGAAAAATACTATAATACAGTTTTAGACCCTTAGATGGTCACTTATGGCCTTCAAAATATATGGATTGTTTATTATTCTATAAGTGTCTATGAAACCATCAACTATTGTATGTGTGGTCCTCTATAATTTTGGACTCAATTATTTTATTATTTATGGACCTATGAGGATAGTCTATTTTAGGTCATGCCAAAGTATTAGCTATTTGAAATTAAAATTATGTGTACCCATGAAGTCATACATATGTTTTTCAAATCAGTCAAGGTAGGATAATAGGTTCATCAGGTTGAGTGATACAATATTCAGAAACTTCAATATCAATTTCCACAACTAAATAAATATGAAATGGTGGCCATCACCTATAAATATAAAAAGGTTAATGATCCAAGCATAATTATGTCCTTATATACTCTCACTTTGATGGAATTAGAAACTTTGTGTAGGTTTGAACTATGTTACATAAAAATCCAGACCATGCCAAGCTAGGCAAATATCATCAACATGTTTTATCATGCTAGAATTTCACACCATTATCTAAAATTTCATTGTAAATCTCTTCAAGATACCCAAATTAACTAGAAAAAGTTTATTTACGACATAACTATGAATAATTGTACATAGATCAAACTTTAGGAAAATCTTTCATGCTATGTGGAACCCTTTCATCATGACAGAGCATGACATACTACTCTCCTAGGGCTCACAAAAACTAAGTAGACTCACTAGTATTAATTATACCTACAAATCTAATGGACACACATAAAACAAGATTAAATGTGATTCATTGCAATATTAATATATTCCTAACTTGTTAGATCCTGCTTTTGTGATAGAAATCCTAAGGTATTTCCATTGACATTGAACTATATCACATCAAGATGTCAAAGTGAATCTTCTTCAATTAGAGATAGTTATAGATATACCAATAAAAGTTTAACTCCATCCATCACATTCTAAAATCTCAATTCTGTTTCAACACAATAGTCTTGAAAGCTGAGTTTCCTCGGTCTGATAGAAAATGTGTCATTTTTGTGTAAACAAAGATTTTATATAAATTGTTAGATCATATGGATATTAATATAAAAGAACATGACAAAGCTGATATAATGAAAAAAATAAGGTAGAATCATAAATATAAATTTAGTTTTTCAACACACAAACAAAACAAATACAACTTATCAAATTTGGGCTTATCAAAATTTGGTAACAAATGTGACCAATCCATTATTGATTAAACAATATTTTGTTCTACTAAGCCTCACTCCAACTATATTTATGCTAGATGTTTGGCATGTACAACTAAGAGGATGACTCTTTGTTCACAATCATGGATAATATAAAACTTATCCACTTAGATCAAGTACCACTAATTGTTGGAGGATTTAACCTATCACTAATTATTATAAGAGCTTAACTACCACTAATTATTCTAGGATGTGAGTAATTGTCACTACTTATCTTGCCAAAAATGAGAAACAAGAAATGTAAACCTATAATTACAATGACAACATGATGTCAAATGACCATATAAAAGTTTCATATAAGAAATGCGTGTGTGCGCGCTAAAACAAAATTAAATAATATAATATTATTCTTATAATTCATTAAAATAGGGAAATAATTTTTTTAATTAAATTAATATAAAATTGTTTTGTATAAATATTTGAATTTTTAAATTAAATTAATATTATTTCACATTATTTTTAACTCTATTACTTTTAACATTTATTTATTTATTTATTTTTATATTCTAGCATATTATTTTGTAATTAAATCCTAATTATTTATTTATTGATTTTTATATTCTATGCTATTTTTTTAATATTTAAAACTAGTTTATTCATTTATTTCTATATTTTATGATATCAACATTATATACTTTCACTCCATGATCTAAAAATTAAACACTTTGTATAGGTTATCAGATTTAGTGTTAGCTTCTAGGCCAAAAGAGATACAACTATAACATTTATACAACACAAGAAGCATACTCTTGATTACTTTAAAAGTAAATAAAATTTGGAAATAAATTTATAAAAAATTGTTCAACATTCTAGTCACAATAGTGTTGAAGATATTGGAATAAAATACCTTAAGTTTTTTTTATAGTGTTGACTATCATACCTGAAGGTACTTTGTGTTTTGGTGTATTTTTACATACTAATAAAATATTTTCATATAATGAAATTGAAATAAACTATTGAAAAACTAAGATTTTATTGTTGTTGTGTTAGTTTGCAAGATAGTTATAGATCCTACCACAAGTATTTTTTAATAAAAAAGAATTTACAATAATTCTATAAAAAAGTATGCCATCATAGACAATATTAAATTTAACATAATTTTGATAAATAAAAAAGTAGTGTGGCTCCTTGAGCCTATATGGCATGGGAAGGAAACTTATTTTGTTTTATTTAATAAGACATGGTCATATATAGTTATACCATGTGCTATCCTCCATTGAAGGTATTTCATTTGTGGACTGAGTAAACTCCCACCTTGTTCAATTTTTCTCCCACACATCCATAGAATCATATAATATTCCCATTGTTACTTGACTTAAATTTAAATCCACTGGTCTCACCATAAGGACCATATGTTTTAAAACTAGTGATGAGCATCAAAGATTTGAGGATGGTCAATCCATTATAGTCACCATAATGTCCAAATTTTTATTTCAAAAATTTAGTTTATTGAAAATCGATCTACAATTCAAACCAAAAGTACATATAATATTAAGTGGTTGAGTGTAAAACTAAAAAATAATAAAAATACAAAGAATGATTTTTACAACAATGAAAAAATGTTAAGGATATATAGAAAATACATGTTATTATAAAACCATATTATCAATTTAAGCTATAATGTGCTTCCTCATATATAATTTTACATATATTTAATTATTAATTAGTTTATATAAATTATATAATAAAAATAGAAAATTTAAATAAATACAAAAGATGAAATTATTTATAACATCTTTATTTCACCTTCATTGAGTTCGTGTTCAGGGGTAGAGATAGTGTTGGTCACATTATTTTGACTGAAAAGACCATACTCAACTTGTATGGTATTAATATCTTCTTTGTACCTTATCTTGATGCTTTTGATATTTTTGTATGTTCCATCTGTTCATGGAGTTACATCTTTTATGTATAGTATGAAGTTGACTAAAATTCATCTCCATAGTCTTGAAATATGTGATATTTTTTAATCAATGTTTTAAATATTATATGTATGGTTTTTTCATAATATACATGTATAAATTTCTGTCTCATCTTCTTATCCATCTTGCTCTAAGTCTTGATAATTTTTTCACCATTTCACTATCTCTCTTTTTGTAAGTGATCCCATGAAATAATTTACATGACCCTTCAATTTTTTGAATGCAAAATTTACTTTATTTTCTTATTTCATAATTTTCCAATTTAAAAACATATCCATACTATTTATCATGTCTATCAACTCCTCTAGTTTTAATCTACATCCATACTCCAAAACTTCCACCTTGATTCATTTCTTCTTTCCCTCTAACACCCTAACCATACTTTAATCTATTGATTATGGATGATCATGTTCTTCCTATTCTTTATAAATTTATTCTTCCTACTCTATTTATTCATATGTTTCATTTCCCATTTTCCTTTGTCTTTGATGTGTGATAATTGTAGTCAGATTTTCCATTTGCCTATGGGGTTTTTGCATAATCTTGTTCATCTATCCATGTCCTCCTCATCCTCTTTCCATATTTTACACATGTTATTCAATTAATAATTTTTATCCCAAACTATAATTTCAAAACCCAATACAAATATATTACCTCCGATAACTGAACCTGACTCTTAAACTAAATGATTGAACCAAGAACTAGTAAAGAGAAATTTTAGTAGGAAAAGATTTATCATAATTTATTGAGAAATAATATTTATTGATTATTCATGAAAAAATAAAATAATTTCATAAAGTCCTTAAGTAAATCTCAAATAAACATTAGATTTGACATGAAAAACTAAATAAATTACATAAAGTTAACTGACCCTACTATTTTCAGAAACTTTTACATGTAAGATCAGATGGGCGTAAAATTTGCACATATCCCCTACACACCAAAGTCACACTAATGAATGAATTTTAACTCAATTTAATATTTGATTAAAAATATATCTAATTTTTATATTTCTAAAATTAATTAAAAGTTAAAAAATACATTTTTAGACCCTTAAATGGTCACTTGTGCCCATCAAAATATATGGATTGTTTATTATTCTTAAGGTGTATATGAAACCACCAACTATTATATGGGTATGCCTCTATAATTTTGGACTTAATTATTTTATTAGTAATGGACCTATCAATATAATCTATTTTAGGTCATGAAAAAGGATTAGATATTTGAAATTAAAATTACGTAAATCCATCAAGTCGTAGATATATTTTTGAATTCGGTCATGGTAGGACAATAGGTTCATTAGTCTGAGTGATACAATATATAGAAACTTTAATTTTAATTCCCACAACTAACCAAATATGTAATGCATCCATTACTTACAAATATAAAAAGGTGAATGATCCAAGCATAATTAAGTCCTTATATATTCTCACTTTTATGGCATTGAATTTTTTTTGTAGGTTTGAACTATGATACATAAAAATACACACCATGCCAACCCACACAAATATCATCAACATATTTTTATCATGATAGATTTCCACTCCATGATATAAAATTTCATCATAAATATTGTCAAGACATTGAACATGACTAGAATAAGTTGATTTACCACACAACTAGGAATAGTAGTACATTAATCAAACTTCAATAAAATCCTTCATGCCATATAGAACCCTTTCCCCATGTCGTAGCATGACATACTACTCTCCTAAGGCTCATACTAAGTATGTAGATTCACCATTATTAATTAGACCTAGAAATATAATGGACACACATACAAGAAGATGAAAGTTGATTCATTATAATAATAATCTATTCCTAACTTTCTATATCCATCTTCTATGATATAAATTCTAAGGTATTTCCATTAAAGTTAAACTATATCACATGAATATTATTTAATTAGAGACAGTTATAGATATACCAATAGAAGTTTAACTCCATACATCATATTCTAAAATATCAATTCTCTTTCAACATAATAGCCTTGGAAGTTCAATTTCCTTAGTCTGATAGAAAAGGTGTCATTTTTGTGTAAACAAATATCTGATGTAAATTGTTAGATCATAAGGATAACAATATAAAAGAACATAACAAAGTTGATGTAATGAAAAAGCAAAGTACAAAAATAAGTATAAATTTAATTTTTCAACACACAAACAAAACAAATACAACTTATCAAATTTGGGCTTATCAAAATTGGGTAACAAATGTGACCAAATTTCTCCTCCCTACACAAGTCATTCAATTTACTTAAAACTAAGTACTACATTGCATGTAGGGTGTTCATAGTATTATTATTTTTATTTTTGTTAAGGTAACATTCCAAATTTTGATAAAAAGAGAGGATATGGTGTATTATAATTATAAAACTTTTAAGTGTGATTTTAAGGTTATTGGGAAGTGGTAGGGTTCCTCTGTAATAGGATGAAAGGACCAAAACTGAAATGATTAGAGACAAACAAATTATTCAAATAATTTTTGGCGTAGTCATGGTAGGAGTTTACAATTAAGGGATGTCTTTGATCATGTATCCTGAGTCACATGACAAAAAATAACATGCATTATAATATAATTATTTGAAATGAGAATTTGTGACATATACATTCACAATCAATATCTACACTTGATCAATCTTTGTATTATCTCTAAATCAAAGTATCTATAGGATTTACATTAACTCTTTATTTCAAACAATGAAAATCCTCCATGAGACTCTCTCTTCAATATCTTTGTGGCCCCTCATTCAACTATGGCCACTTTCTTTTATTCAAGTCTTTATGTTGAATGTGGTCTAGTCTTCTCTTTACTTTGTGTCCCTCTTAGTCAAAATATATAATCTCCAACACATCTGCAAAGTGTTACCTTATGTTAGTTTATCATGCAACCCTATGAAATAATGTGAAGTTACCACCATTCAAATTCCACGAATTCACAAACTTGTTTATTATCATAGAATTTAAAAATTACATATGGGTGAAAACTAAGGTCAAGGCCTTCATGACTTTCATGCTCCACAGACTTGTGACCTGATTAAATCCAATTAAGGATTTTAATTCTTCTATGTTACATTGTGGATTATTTATGTTATGTGAACTCATGAAACTAAATATCCTACTTGAATGTTATCACATGTCTATCCTATGTTTTTATCCCATCATTTATTGTGACCTATTAGTAGTACATGATTATAAAAATTGTTAAAATCCTATATTTCCTCACTCAGATGACTAAATTTCTATCCCGTGAATTCCATTATAATTTTTATTTTAAGTGGACCTATTTTACCTTACAATTTAATTAATAATTTCAACATGTTTAATGGTATAAATTAACTAAATACTTTATCATGCTCACCTACTACTTAGGTAATTTTAAATTACCTTCCATGAAACTGTGACACATAGAATATGTGTGTGTGAACTTTTCAAATACTTGAGACTATGAAGTGGCCATAATGACATGAAACATAGAGTTGTGTAATAAAATGTGATCCCATATGAACTAAGTGATTTCATGATATGACCTAAGAACCATGTTAAGTTGATAAATCTTCTGTACGGTTTCTTATTTAAAATTAAAAAATCATCTATTAGCATTGGTTGATGTAATATTTATCATATATCTTGGATGCTCTACTTATATGATTGACCAAATGCTTGACAATAAATGACATTCACTTGTAATAGAAAAATTGGTACTTTGCCTATGACTATTAGAGTGTAGCTTAGCTTTAATTAGAAAGAATAGTGCATTTTTACTTAATGTGCAGAGTGATAGAAAGATCATTTATAGGTGTTGTAATGAGTAGCCTTTATGTGCTCATATAGCAACAAATTTGAAATATTTTAATTAAATGAGTTTTCCAAAACCATGGGAGAGCTCACATGAAACATACCCAATTAGAAAAGTATCCATTAAAGTTTGGATGATATGAGCATAATAGGGGATTGGATCGGCGTATGACCCTATCTTCCAAGTGTTGTAGTGTCCTGAGAGAACAAGGATTACAAGAAATGTCTTTTTAGTAATCTATGAACTAAATAAAGATGAATAGGGATGCTTATATGATGTTCTAAGAATTTTAAAAGGTAAGCAAATATATTAGTGAAGGATATTATAAGGATTTAGGTAAAAATAATGGTTAATGGAATAATGTAAGGATGTCAATATTAAAAATTTTCAAGTCATTATTAATTAAATGTTAGTGTCTAAAAATATTAAAACATGAACATCACCAATTTTAATCTTAAATTTGAGTGTTAATTACCTTATTTTATGATAGGTAGCAAATGTTTAAGGCCTAAAAAATAGTGTGCCCATACCCATATTGAACATAATTAGCCATTCTAATCTTTGTCAAAATCTTATATTTCCTCACTCATATGACTATGTTTTTATCCCATGAATTCCATTAGACTTTTAGATTTAAGTGGACCTATTCTACCTTACAATTCAATTCATAATTACAATAGGTTTAATGGTATAAATTAACCAAATACTTTATCATGATCACTTACTACTTAGGTAACTATACATTGGCTTCCATGTGTTAGAATTAGCTATAGGATCTAATGAATCTAATAGAAATCATAAATAAGAGATAAAATAGTAATAGTAATAAATAATAACTATATATCTGAGATAATAACATAAATGAATAAATAACTCAAATATGATTAATTACTCTGATAATTGAATATTAATCTAATATGGAATACATAAATAGCCATTGCTTATATAGAGCAAGGCGTGCATGATAAAGATCAAGGAACCAACAAAACATGTGTACTTCAATTGATATGTGTCTACATGAATAGTGGAGTCCAACTCCACACTAATAAGATAGGTGTCCAACTTGTATAAATGATCAACACAAGTGGACTATTTGTTAAACAATCTTATCCTATCTTACCCTAAATAATGGAGGAAATCTACTGTAACAAGATAAGTGTCTAAGTTAACTACTAGCTAAGCAAGCATATCATATGTAGTGTAAATTACTAATAAACAAAATAAACTAATTAAAATAACTAATTAGTGTACAAAAATAATAAATAGTAAATAAAAGTAAATGCTATAAAGTAAATAAATGCACTAACACCCCCCCCCCCCTGTAAGTGAACCTTAGGTAGGGCTATGCAAATAAGAGTCCCAGTAATGTTTAGCCATATTACGTAATCTATACAAATAGATGAGGAAAAGGAGAAAACCTAGAGGAAAAATAACTCCTCAAAACGAATGTCTAGGAGACGCCCACTGAATAACTAATGTCCCTTAAAGAACTGATGTCCCACACCCCCAAAAAAGATCGTAATTAAAGATAATTGCTGTCAATGAAAGGTTTGGTGAAAATATCTAAAATATACTCCTGTATAGGATAATATTGAAGATCAATGATCTCCACCTAAATTATCTCCCTGATAAAGTACATATGGATCTCTATGTGTTTGGTTCTCTGATGATGAATTAGATTCTTCAAGATCTGGATAGTGCTTTGGTTGTTGCAGTAGATGACTGATGGCTTACAAAATGGAACACCAAGCTCAATGACAATATTATAAAGCCAAATAGCCTCAGTAGTGGAATTAGCAACACCATGATACTCAGCCTTTATAGATGAAAGAGAAATAACATTTTGTTTCTTACTCTACCAATAAATGGGATCAGATTTGAAGTGAAAGATATAATTAGAAATGGGCTTAAAATCATCATAATCTCTAGCCCAATCAGAATCTATGTATCCCACCAAGTCTAAACCTATACCTACTATATAGTGAATCCTATATCTGATAATGCCCTGAATGTAGCTCAAAATGCACTTGGTGGCTCTCTAATGAAGCTCATGTGGTGTCTGCATAAAGTGTGAAACCATGCCAACTACATATGAAATGTCAGGTTGTGTATGGGTTAGATAGATAAGGCTACCTATAAGCTAGTGATACAATGTGTCATCAACCAAGGGAGTGGAATAATGAGCCTCAAGTATAACTCTAGATATGAAAGGAGTTGGTGCAGGCTTATAATCAACCATGTGAAACCTAGCTAACAAGTCCATGGTATACTTTGACTATGAAAGTGTAATATTAGAAGAAGATTGTGCTATCTAAATCCCAAGAAAATATTATAATAATTGCATGTCTATCACATAAAACTTATCATGAAGTATAGTCTTAACACTACTGATGATGGATGTTGTGTTCCCTATAATAATGAGATCATCAACATAGAGCACCAAGTATAATAGTGAATCATTTTGCCATAGAATATAGACATTTGGGTTTGAGTGACATCTTGAGAACCCAACATAGAGAACAAGTGTGTCCATATTAAAATACCAAGCCCTAGGGGATTATTTTAGATCATAGAGAGACTTTTTCAATAAATATACTAGTGAAGAATCCTGAATGAACCCTGTGGCTACTCCATATAAATGTCCTCATGAAGATCTTTATGAAAAAATGCACTCTTCACATCCATTTGATGTATATCCCAACCATGAGCTATACATATAGCTATTATCAAGTGAATAGAATTCATCTTATCAACAGGTGAAAAGGTTTCTATATAGTCAATGCTTTCTAATTGGGAAAAAAAATTTGCCACTAAGTGTGATTTATAATTATCAATATTTCCATCTACTGCAAACTTAGTCCAATATATCCACCTACATCATACTAATTTTCTTCCCTCAGGAAGAGGAACAGGATCTAAAGTATTATTCCTAATCAATGATTCATACTCTTTTTCCATCATTGAATCCCACTCAATTGTCAGTATGGCTTACTGAAAAGATTGTGGATCAAAATTTGTGGCAATGTAGGAATGTAGAAGATCATTCTATTACCATGTTCTCCTTCTATCTAATTAATCCCTAACAAGAGTGTCTACATCTACCAAAGCTTATCTAGCACAAAAAGGCATCAATTGGTGAGGATCTGGATGAGGAAGAGGAGGAACATGTCCTGTTAAACTCTATTGGGGAGGTAATACCTCATCATCCCTATGAGTAGATAAAGTAAGACTATCATCATCACTACTATTTTATTCTTCTAAGGAATAAGAATGAGAAATGTTTGAAGATAAGTTTCAAAGAATCTCTTCAAAGTAAGAACTTCTTGTTATAGTAAGCTCATGTGAATCTATATCCATGAGTTGATATCCCTTAACACTATCAAGATATCCCACAAATATGCAAGTGCATCTTTGTTATTCTAAAGCAAAACGCTTGTCTGAATCCCATGCTGGACTATTGAAGACTCTGAAATGATGCACAACTAGCTTATTATTACACTAAGCTTCAAGAGGTGTTATCCCCTTCAAATCTTTGTGATAAACTCTATTTTGTATATATGCATCATAATTAATCTCTTCAACGCAATACTTAAGTAATAATGATTTTTCATGAATAAATCAACTTGTCATCTCTTTTAAGAGTATATTCTTCCTCTTTGCTACACCATTCTACTGAGGTGTGTATGTAAATAAATTCTAAAGATCAATTCCTTCAAGAGCATAGATTTATTCAAACTTATTATTCACATATTCCCTCCCATTATCTGTGTGGAGAATTTTGACATACTTCCCAGATTATTTCTCTACTAGAGCTTTGAACTCTATAAATCTAAAAAACACTTCACTATTGAGTTTCAAAAAATAAACCCAATTATATCTAGAATAGTGATCAATAAATGTGAGAACATAGAAGGTTTTACTAAAAGACAAAGTAGGTAATGGATCCACTAAATCACTAAGAACAATTTCAAGGACTTGTGTAGCCATCCAAGCCTTCCCTTTATCAAACTTATCCTCTGGATGTTTGCTTAAGGCACCACCGTGACATACACCCCTTGAAAACTAAATCTATGGAAGTCTTACAACTATCTCTTATTGACTAATATGCTATAAATAGTGGTAGTTCAGATCACCAAACCACTCATGCCAAAACTTTCTCACTAAATTAGTGTGTGAGAGTAAAGCTATAGAGGAATAATAAGTCATAAAGTGGGAGAATAAATAAAGTTGAGTATTATTGTCAACCTCTCCCATTACAACTAAGGCATTATCCTCTAATTTTTTGATTGATATAGAATCGGGTGTGAACTCAAATTTCCTACCAGAATCAAAGTGATTGATTTGGTAGATAGAAATAAGGTTAGTTGGTTACTCTGGAACATAGAGGACATCTTCAAATACACCACTATCAACATCAACTATACCTTTTCCTATAACATATACCTTAGAATCATCACTTATGAGAATATCAGGAAAAGAACTTGGTTATAATCTAGAAAATTATTCTTGAGTAGAACCCATATGGTGCAAAGCACTTAAGTCAATGACCCATGACTTGGGAGAATTTACTAGTGCAACTAGTGCCATAGCTTTCCATTGCCCTAAATTTGAAGGAGTGGAAGACTCCTTTGAAGATGATTGATTGATGTTATTCTTTTTGAGAAGACCTTTAAGTTAATCAATCTCTTTCTATTAAAAATCTTGTTCACTATGAAACCCCTTTTTTCAATATGTGCAAGGAGTGCTAGTCCTTTTTTGGGAATCCCCTTTCTTATTAGTGGATTTATAATCTTCTTTTGAGGAAGATTTTTACCTTTACTCTTATCTTTTTGTGACTTATTCTGATTATTTTGCTTCTTTTTACTTGAACCTGTATTTGACATTGATGTTGAAACTTGGTTATGCTATGGTTGAATTTCAAATAGAGCTTGAGATTTGGATGACTTGATTAGAACCATAGCTATTAATGTTTCTTCTTCAACCATTAAAATCTATAGAAAACCTCAAATGTGGGCATTTGATAAGATGTGCCCAATGTGAGCCATTGAGTTTGAAAGATAGAGACAAAGGATGAATATTCAGGACCTAATTTTTGTAAGGCACTGAAAATCAATTGAATATCATTTTTTTTGTCAATTTTACATTCAGAAAATTATGCTCTAAGATCTATGACTTTAGCTACGTAGTTTTGTATTGTGGCATAATTTTTAGGATCCAAACTAATGAGTTCATTGTTAATTTGGTAACTATGAACCTCATCTAATTTGACAAACAATGATGCTAATTTATCCCAATCATATTTTGGAGTTGTACATTTGTCAAGATGGAAACTCAAATCTAAAGACATGTAATAATGAATGCATCTAATTACTTTAGTAGTTTCAAAGAGAAACTGTTATAACTCTTTTGTATCTGTAGGTGGAGTAAGATGATTTGTTATGTAAAGTGTATATCCTAGCATCATTAAATAATTAAAAGCATTATATTTACATGTATTATAATTTTATGCTATTAATAGTGGGAACTTAGGACTCCCCATGATGTAATAAGAAATAAACTATCACAAAGCAGAAATCAAAGTACAGAACACATAACAAAATCCCTTGAATTACCTAGTTTTATCCCAACCAATAATTATTTTTGGAACTTTATAATTGAGTGAAATTATAAGGTTGGATTATAGATTTTCCAATTTATAAAAATCTCATTTAGTCCCTCTAGTTTAAAATTAAAAAGCTCTACACTTTATTATAATTATTTCTGTACTAATATGTTGTGCTCAAAAAAATATTAATTTTTAAAAAAATTAGGACCTCAATTTGAGGTCATATGTGAAAGTTATGAGCCTCTAAAGTTACAAAAACAAGGACGGACAAGAGATACTCTATAAAAATCTAAATTCTAGAAAATTTTGGAAAAAATTTAAAGTATAGAAATGAAGAGCATGAAATTTTAATCTATTTTTAAAAAAAAATGCTAAAAAATACATCTTAATGTTCAAATGGTAGGTTTCCAAGGTTTCCATTTAAAATCTGCTTGTTGATCCATGAGGCCTTCCCAAATTGTTTTTTGGTCTACAATGTCTATACAATTTGTATGGCTGTACCTGGAGCAAAACAAAAAATTTATTCTAGAGTGACTGTGTCCAAATTGGACAAATTTTATATGGATCTAAAGGTTTTGATGTCTTTTGAATGCAACTGTGAGGTCCATTTTGCTTAGAAATTCTTTGATTTTTAGCTACCCACAAGATTTGGGCATAGTGCTTTTGGATCAAAACCTTGCCAATTTTGCCTCCTATTCACAATTTAGACAAAATTGTAGATGATTTTGACTATATCAGGTAATCTAAACTCAATGATGAGCTCAAAAATTCTCCAAAAAGATCCAATTTGTATCTATATACAAAATAAAAAAATTGATCATATATCTAGATATTTTTCTCTTGAATATTTAACAATATATAGATTTAAGATAGTTTTGGTACCATGTTATAATTAGTTATAAGATCTAATGAATCGAATATAAATCATAAGTAAGAGATAAAATAGTAATAGTAATAAATAATAACTGTATCTTGAGATAATAATAGAAATGAATAAATAACTCAAATACGGTGAGTTACTCTAATAATTCCATATTAATCTGATATGGAATACATAAATAGCCATTGCTTATATAAATCAAGGTGTGCATGTTAAAGATCAAGGAACTCACACAACATGTGTAGTTCAACTGATATCTGTCTACATGAATAATAGAGTGCAACTCCACACTAACACGATAGGTGTCCAACTTGTGTAAATGATCAACACAAATTGACTATTCGTTAAACAATGTTATCCTATTTTACCCTAAATAGTGGAGTGTAATTCCACTGTAATAAGATAAGTGTCTAAGTTAACTACTATCTAAGCAAGATTATCCTATCTAGTGAAAATTATTATTAAACATAATAAACTAATTAAAATAAGTAATTAGTGTACCAAAATACTAAATAATAAATACAAGTAAATGCAATAAAGTAAACAAATGCACCAACACCATGAAACTATGACACATAGAATATATGTGTGTGACCTTTTCCAATACTTGAGGCTTTGAAGTGGCCATAATGACTTGAAACATAGAGTTGTGTAATAAAATGTGGCCCGAAATGTGATCCCATATGAACTCATTGATGTCAAGATATGACCTAAGATCCATGTTGATTTGATAAATCTTCTATAAGGATCCTTATTTAAAATTACAAAATTATCTTTTAGCATTTGTTGATGCAAGATTTATCATACATATTAAATGCTCCAGTTATAAGATTGATCGAATGCTTGATAATAAATGACATTCACTTGTAATATAAAAATTCATACTTGTCATATGATTGGTAGAGTGTAGTGTAACTTGAATTAGAAAGAATAGTGACTTTTTTCTTAATCTGTAGAATGTTAAAAAGATCATTTATAGGTTTTGTAATGAGTAGCATTTGTGTCTTATATGGCAACAAATTTGAAATATTTCCATTAACTGATTTTTCCAAAACCATGGGAGAGCTCACATGAAACATACCCAATTGGAAAAGTATCCATTAAAGTTTGGGTGGTAGGAGCATAATAGGGGATTGGATCAGCCTATGACCCTATCTTCCTAGTATGTTAGTGCCCCGAGAGAACAAGGATTACAAGAAATGTTTTTTCAATAATATATGAACTAAACAAAGATGAATAGGGATGCTTGTATGATGTTCTAAGAATTTTTAATGGTGATAAAATATATTAGTGAAGGATATTATAGGTATTTAGGTTAAAAAATGGTCAATGGACTATGGTAAGGATGTCAATATTAAAAATTTTCAAGTCCTTATTGATTAAATTTTAGTGTCTAAAAATATTAAAACATGAACATCACAAATTTTAATCTTGAATTTTATTGTTAAAAACTTTATTTTATGATAGGTGGTAAATGTTTAAGTCCTAAAAAATAGTGTTCCCACACCCATATTAAACATAATTAAGGATTTTAGTCCTTGTACCTCCACTAGGATAATCTACCAAATTTTTGTGTCTCCCATTGTGTGCAATCTAATCACTAGTGGGATTTGAACTTGAGTCACTCTAATACAAATTCATCTAATTTAATCATTAAACCACAATGAAGGGAATTAAAATTTCCATCTTTTTAGATGTTTAGATTAACTGAGGAGTAGTTCTCAAAGTGGGACATGGGGCTGGTCTTGGGTTCATAACCTTTGAGGAGTGTTCATCTTGGTTCACATGGATAATTCCAACCCCCACCTCAACGTGCCTACATGGCCAATTTTTTTAATTGTCTAAAGGGCCCAATGAGAATAGAACCTAGGTTAGTGATTACAAACTATTTTTTTCTAGACATTAGATGAAGACTTTGGTTCATATAAATGATTGTTAATTTTTAATTAAATAATTCATTTTTAATAATATATATTAGTTTAACTTATTTTATAGGTATCTTTGGGTGGTAAAACATTTTTAGTTACAATGGGTCCTAACACATTGCTAGTTATTGTTGTGTAGTATGAGATGATGGTTGATTATATTTATTATGAGGATGACCATTACTTAAAGAAATAAAATAAATAACTCATACAATATATAATTGTCTCAAGTTGTATCATGTTATTGTGGTACATACTATTTGTGGCACAACAAATTATAATAATAACTATACTCAGTTATCACATGAGAATTTATGTAGTGATATTTAAATGGATCATATAATTCAACCTCATATGATCCCTTCTGACATCCCACCACCATCTATTAAAGTTAATAATGTCTTTTAGTTTGTTATATCACCATCTAGTGTGAACACTTCTACATTTTAACCTCATGTTGTTACATCTTTGAGACATATGAAACATGCTCATTTGCATAGTGATATTGATTGATAGCATATTGATACATATTTTATTGATTCACCTATTTATACATGACATACTCATATGTGTGTTTTTTTGAATTGCATGTATCTCCTTGACCCTATTATTGATATTTGTTTTCATTGTGATGATGATATCAGATAATACACATCTCACGGCTATTTTTTTGATACTTTGAGTGACACATCAAAGATTGAATAATTAGTTATCCATAATATCCTATATTTTATGCCTCATTAATACATGTTTACATTTATTCATATACTTTAATTTTAATCATAATTATTATATATTTGTTTTATTTAATGTGCTTTCCTCCCTTTATTTTCATTACATTCTACTTTTATCTTCTTGATTGATCTTTCACTTTCCTTCCCTTGTGTCAACATTGTTTTTGTCCCTTGGTTTATCTTGAATTATATATTTATTTGGACATTGAATTTCCATTTAATTTTTAACATCCTTGAAAACCAATTGAAAATAATTTTTAATGTTAAAAAAGTTTCTATATGAAGGACATCCACCCTAGAATTTCATCGACTTCTAATGAAAATTTTAGGTTGGTTGTAACCCTCCTCTTCTTATTTATTATATTTTCCATGCCTCCTTTTCCATTTTTTTTGGATGAGATATTTAAGTATTATTATTTCTTGTACCCTTGTGCTTCTCTATGTGCATTCACTTTATTCTAAAATATTAAAATATGAAAAAACATTACAAAACATAAAAATAGAAAATATGTGCATTACTAGTGATTATATCAATATTGTAGACACTTAAATTGATTTCAAATATCTTATAAATTCATGCTGACATCATATTAAATCATTTAATCAATCTTTTATTCATATTAACAACCCTAGTCAATTAACTCTTCATCCCCTATGATCAATTAACTAATTATTCCATGATCACAACCATTCCCAAAAAATCACATCAACTCCCATTAGTTGATTAATTAGGTAATATTATTCGTCATTATAAAATCCATGGAATTTGGAATTTAAAAGATCTATTAATCCTATTTTCCTCTCACATCCCTCAAATCTTAATGAAATCCTCACATTCTCCCATAAATGAATTTTGTACTCATTTATAATCCACATGAAATCACTTTTTTAACTTGGCATGTCATAATCCCATGACTCATCAAATATTGATCTTACATAATTCATCCCTATTTTGTTCACGTTCCACCTCCCAAATTAATAGATGGAAGACTGATCCTGGATAATAGGTATTGATTCAAGATCTATGGTCCACATACATCATCCAAATGGGCAGATGCACAAATTTAGGGGATATAAAACATGACAAACTTAAAAAAACAATTTTTTATTTATAAACATTTTATACCTTTTTTTAAAAAAAAAACTCATACTTATATTTGCTTATCATGGTGCCAAAGCAAAAGGGTGGACACCCTTTATGGATTAAAAACTATGTACGCCATTTCAAAAACATAATTTTATCCCCAAACGTACATTTCATTGTAAGATAATGGATATTTCACATTTTGTCATAAAAATAAGAGGATGTGCATGCCTTAGCCTGACCTACATCCTAATAACTTGATTCCACATTTTTATCATGGTCTTAGGTATGTTGTTTTAGTCAAATTTTGACTTTAGGGTTTATATTTATATATATTTATGTTTAAAGAACTCAAATTAAATTTTTATTTCTCTCACATTTCTTGAATATTTTTTTTATTTTTATAAATCTACATATAAAAATTGATGGACCCATTTATTTAATAAAACATTGAAAATAACTATGATTAAAACCATCAACATTTTGACTTCTTAGAAGAAGAAGCTAAATTATATGAACAGTATAATGTAAAATAATAATTGCAAATTATTGTCAATAGTTTTCATCACTTTTAAATACATAATGCATGCAATTCTCTTATTAGTACATTGGAAGCAATTTTTAATGACGTGGGAAATTTAACTTCCGAACATGATGCAATGTTGCATCAAAGAAAAGTGTTGAAAGAATATTATTCTAATATATTATCATATGAGTACATTAAAAAAATAAAAAATAAAAAGTGTGTGGTTTTGTTGTTAATCTTGGAAGAAGCAACTACCACTAACAAGTATTAAACACATTAACATTGATTTGTGTGATAATGTAAAGATAAAAAAATTGGGATAGGTGGTGGATGGTATTTTATGAGCCTCCATGAAATGTTAATGAGGTTACATAATAATTTTTGAGAAAAAATTAATTTGAGTTTATTATATAATAAATACTAAAATATTTTGACATGGAGGAGGGTCCTCATTTGATAGACCTTATGTTAGGATATAAAAAAACTACCATATCTAATTTTAGTTAAATATAAGGACAATAACACACTCTTATATCCCTAAAATATTAAATCATAGTACATAGATGGAGATCCTTGAGGCATTTACTAGTCTCATACTAGTTATGATTTACCATGGGATTCATACACTGATTTTTACATAGGCTAAAAGTGGTGCCACATCTAATAGTGTCCCCTTACTATCGATGCTTGTATCTCTCCTACTATTGGTCCTAGTGTCCTTCATACTAGGAGTGGCATCATTAATAATAATTCTATAGTTCCTCTGCATCATTACACATCATGTGGGAGGAAATGTAATGGACCACATGTTCAATTTAGCCATAAATAGTTACATATGTGGAGACTAGACTTAAATTTGTGCATCAAACTAGTACCCAATAGTCTTTATTTGTAATTGCTTTAACATCTATGGATAATAATATAGAATAATATATTTCATCTACATTTTATTTAGCATATATGGACTCTAACACACTTAATATTATGGCATTTTTAGTTGCCTCAGAACCTAAAGACACTATCATGCTAGATTATACATCATTTGTAGGACCTTCACCACCTCCCATTAACACATAACTAGTTATGCAGGATTATCTTCTTCATAATCTATATTTGACACATAGGTTAAATTTTAATTATAGTTTTTATGCATGTAAAATAATGTCAATTTAATATTTTATTATATGGTTACTTTATTGATAAATATTTGACTTCTTTAATTTTTTACTTGTATATATGGTCATTGATATCTTATATACCTTAGTTGGTGTAAATTATTTTTTTGAGGCTAAAATTGGCACTATAGTACCCTAAATATGGGTTTTGAAAGGTGTAAAATATATAGTTATATATTTTTAAAAATATTTTTTATACACCATATTTTTGGTATAGGGGGAATATCATTTCTCTCTTTATATCTGCCTCTCGCTCTTTCTATATGTACATAAGGAATAATATTAATTTAGATTTATCTAAAATTAGGAATAGTTTTATTTGATTAATTATTGACCTATTTATTTGTTGGTTTTATAAATTATTATAGATTTTATATTTATCCCCCATGGATCAAAATAACATTTGACTGATGTTGTAGTTTCTTCCCAAGATACATCATCTTCCCAACTGCACCTAGTTTAGAGAGAGATACTAGGAATAACACATATTAAGATTATTTTTTAACTTCAAATAATGATAATATACATCATTTTAATATATATATATATATATATAACTAACCATGTATGTATGCTCTATAGGATTCTCCATCTAAGATATATTCAGAGTAACACAACCTATTACAATCATTTAGGTGGCATGGGGTGAGCCTTGAATCATCTTGTTTAAAAAAAATATATTGTAAACTCTATAATTTTCCATATATAATTTTATTTCATTATAAATTATATTTCATATCTTGTCCAATTAAAAAAAAAATTATGAGCTTTTGAAAGATACATTTGATCCTTCATATGTTGAGATAAGAGTTTTTCCCTATAATGAGTCATGAAACACCCCTGATTCTACATCTATGATGAGGAAGCATAATTTATTTGGAGGTAATGAGGATAAGGAGAGATAGTTGTTGTGTTAGAGGTAGTTATAGGCACAATATATTGTGTATGATTATATGGACCACATTATATGCATAGATAGCACATTTCATATATGTCTATTATGGTCTATATTGTATCACAATATATCATATTTTTGATGTAATTATGACATAATTTAGATCCACATACATATTGTTTTAAATATCTAGATATGAATCAAACATTTCCATAATTTTTATATACATATTTAATTCTTATATGTGATTATCATTTGTTGAGAATGTTGTTATTACATGCATGTTATCCTTAACAAAAGTATTCATAAATGAAAAAGTTATCAATTATGGTTTTGTGAACGTTCATAGATAGTCAAAATGTTAAACTTTCATGAAATTGATGTATTGTTTTTATAATGAATACCATGTAGTTTTTGTGCACATATATGTTATGATTGTTAATCTATGTGATGGTTTCTTACCATTATCATAGATTTCTTTAAAGGAATAAATAAAAAATGAAATTATATTAATGTCCATAAATGACCAAAATTCAATGGGACTAAAGGAAACAACCTTTAAAATAAAAATTTATAATAAGAGAGAACCAAAGAAATAAATTAGAAAGAATGTTTGGTTTTAGATATAATTAGAAATGACTTTCAATTATGAAATTTACTATTCATACTATTAGTAGATCAATTTATTATAATAAAGATAAATGAATATCTTTATTAAGTATTAAATCTACAAAATACCATGGCATTAAATAATATTCAAATTGTAACACAGATAATTAGCAATATGGGATGTCAATTGAGAACATAATCATATATTAGTCACAATTATATATGTACCATGTATTCATAACATTTTCATATAAAGTTTACACTTTAAATTATAATAACCTTCATTAATAAATCATAACCAAATACCATCTTCATTTGTTGAGAGATCTATATTATAAATATTATTTATTGACATATATAATCATATATCTAACTCTTAATGACATATATATAAAGGAAGAGGTAAAGGGGTAGGATGGGTTTATATATACCGTATTTTTGGTTGGATACCTTCTAAAAGACTATAATATTTGCTTACTATTTCAGTCACTTATGCATGAGTCAAGATGAGATTAATTATCATAATAAATAACATATATAGTTTAGAAACATTCAAATATGATTATGCTAGATACATTCTCTATTCTTTTTACTTTATGTGTAGTCAAAAATTATATGACATTATTGAATCTCTTTTTGAATTTGTGATGATAATATGAAGGGTACATAATTCTTTTAGATTTTATTTATGTTTACTAGCAATGTGACATAAGTAATCTAATTCTAATAAAAATGAGGGGAAATTAGAAGTGGAGGAATAAAATGTTTTGTTAGTGTGCCTCAAGTGGAGGAATCATATATTTTGATTCACCTTGTATGTGTATATATTTTGACTCACTCTCTTTCCCTCTCTCTAATCCACATTAAAATTATTGTTATCTCACTTTCCTAGAGTCATAAATATATCCTACTAACTTTCTTGTATCTTTAAATGATTTGGGAAATAATTACAAGAGATCATTTAGGGGTAGATATGAGCCATCTGTGCTTAAAATTTATCAAGTAATTCTTATGGCCACTCTCTAGAGGATTACATGTCACTTATGATGAGGGAAACATGGCAGTGTGTTCTCTCACATCTAAATGTCTCTTAAGGGACTAAAATTTTGTTAGTGGGATATATATATTTTTATTCACTAGCCCAATTGATGATGAGTCTATGTGGATGCATCTATATGGGTGTATAAACACCAAAATAGAAATTATTCACTCTCTATTAGGCCTCAAGGTCACAATTTATAATTGGCCAGACTAATCCTTGAAGAGAAGATTATTTTACATGTGTGGTAAAAATGGAATGAAATTTGAACACATTGTGTAGGATAATCATGAGAGGTAGAGATGAGTCATCATATCTTATAATTGTGTTTTTAGGCATCATAGGCACCTGATAGAGGATTCCATTCCACTTGGCATGAGGGAGACATGATGATGCATGTATTTAAGCTATTTGTCTCTTAAGGGACCAAATGTTATTGAGTGGGAGGTGTATATTTTGAATCATTAGCCTAATTGATGAAACATATATAAAAATACATGTCGATATGAGTAGGAATAGTGGAATAGCCCCCTTACACTCTATATAAATCCTTAGAGTAAAAAATTTAGTCAGCTGTATGAATTCCTTAATATAAGCTTCTTGTCCATGAGTGGGAAAAATAAGTTAAATTAGGGGATGCATTGAGGAGAGCCATGAGACATAGAGATGAGTTGTTAGGGTATATAGTTACACTAGTGACTCCATGAATCACCCTCTAGAGGATTATGTGCCAATCAGAATGAGGGATAGATTCTAACATGTTTTCTATCAAAGTCAAATGTTTACACACGATCACAAAGTAAGCCTGATTATATATGTAATGAAAAAAAGTTAATTTTAATTTATTTTTTAGGTACTTATGAAGGTCATATGACCATCAATCTATTTTTTTTTTTAGTTTCCAAGATCTATTTACTTTTTAAATTAATAAAAAATATTTTTTATTTTTTAAATAAAATATATGTCTCAAAATAGATTCTTATATCTAAATTTTATTAAAAGGGTTTTCAAAAAATAACAAACTTTTCTTTAAAAGGATGCGTCATACAAATGATTATCTACTATGTTTTCTTAAAAAAATATGAGTTACTCTTCAAATTTTAGATGTTTGACCTTCTTATATGCAATCATTTTTTATAAAAATAGTATTTTAGAAACTAAACTCAAAATTATACAATTCATGTTTTTATACCATCTTAAATTTTTGAGTGTAGCCATATAAAATAATCTTAAAAAGTTGAGATTTTTCAATTTTTAGCAAAAACATGTCCAGAGGTAGGCCCCTTTTTGTCTACCATCTTTTTGCACTTGCCCTTAACAACATGTTTTACATTAGATGACACCGCTGTGTTGTCGTTCAAAAGAAATTCAATCAAATTCATACCATTAAATTCCAAATAATCTATGAGTAAAGGGTCATGAAGCCATGTTCCCTTTTTATTGCATTTATTATAGTTTTCATATTCAAGTTTAGGGATGCACTTGTTTTACTAATAAATCAATCTCTAGATGTTGAATTACTCACTATAGATTCTTTGATTACTCATTTTGCCACATTATTAGTTTTTTTTTTTTTTTTTTTTTCTATTTCCTATTGCATAAAATGCATTAAATAGAATATATACTATTGAATTATTTCTTCCCTCCATATTTCTTCTTCTTAACCCTAAATTATTCACCATAGTGTGCATTTTTTGCATTTACATTAATTGTCAACATTTTGTATGAATTTTTATTTTTGAATCTATAGTCTCATACACATTGAGCATGATGTTGAGATGATCTTGTTGAAATTTTATCTTGCATATGTTTTATTATTTAATGATCTATTTCAATTAAATACCTTTGTGTTCATTACATTATTATAGGAGGTGTGGTTCTAATAGCTTTATTTTTTATTAAATTGGATGGTATTTAACCATAGAAGGGATATTAGATTGTTAATTAAGTACATTATACCATATAGGTGAAGTGAATTCCTCTTCATTATAAGAGATATGAATTAGGGTCATTACATGATGTTGATTATCATCATTCTCAAAAAATTCAAAATGGATGAATGTTTCATTATATTTTGTTTCTTCACGTGTTTCATTCCTGAATGCAAATTCATTAGTTAGATATTCTAGATTTTGAATTTCATCATTCAACAAGGATTGATTAAGTTCTCTTACCTCATTTGGACACATATCTATATTAACCTCCATGGAATTGGGCATGTTAATTTTATTTGAAACATTACCTGGTGTGGAGTAATTACCTTCACCTTGTCCATAACCTCTTATAAATGATATCTTATCTTCTTAAATTTTTTTTTCTATCTTGTATTTAATTTCCTCATTTATTATCTCTTTAATTAGTCTTTTATGGAAACTACTTGACCCTATTATTTACATTTACACAAATAATTCCAATTCTAGAATTAAAATTAAATAATTTATAATAATTAATAAAATAAAATGGTTAATCTGTAGAGTTTTTTTTTAAAAAAAGAAAAGGGGTAAAAATTTATTCAATCAAAACCAAATTACATAGATAAGGCCAAAGGCCCACCAAAAAACTACATATTCCTATCCTCAAGTAAAAGCTAATAAAAAATCCTATGATAATCCAAAGGAAGCTCATCCCTTCCACTAATATCCTAGCTATCCTCATTTTCAGCAGCCCACTTTGCCAAACAATCAGCAACTCTATTCCATTCGCGAGGGATATGATGAAAGGAAACCGAATTCAAGGAACTACACATACTTAAAATTTGTTTGGCCAGAGAGGCTAATTTCCAGTTAACATTCTCCAAACTCTAGTTATTCAGCATGTCAACAACAATTTGAGAGTCAAACTCACATATGATCTTTTTCCAACCTAAAGATCATCCTCTCTCAACAACAGTCTTAATAGAAAATGCCTCCATCAAATCATTTGAGTGTTGGCCCTTGTAGATAGAGAAGAGGAAAATTGCCTCCCCATCATTACTTCTACCTATCGCCCCAATACGAGCATGACCTGGATTCCCTTGAGAGGATCCATTTATGTTAATATTCAAGATCCCAGCAGGGGGAGGAGTCCATTGTCCAATCCTACAAATGCATTGCCTACCATGGCAAGGCCTTTTCCTAAGAATACCTCCTTGGTTAGCGCCGTCCATGTTCAAATTCCTCAAAATAGCTTGATCACCAGGATCAATACTTTCAGACATCACATTTTGCTAGGATAGTCTCCTGAAGCCTATTAAGAATCTTCCTCCACAACAGAAGGCTATCCAACTTAGAGTCACAAAAAATTCTATGATTCCTTTCCAACCAGAGATTCCAAAGAATAAATACTGGTCCAACCATCCAGGCAATCTGCAAGAAGGAAGTCTTCATTTGAGGTCTATCTAAGCATTACCAAAAGTCACTAAGAGAAGTCGCATGAATACACCCATGACTCTAAGCCTCCCACCATCTATGCCATATATCCCTTGAGAAAGGGCAAAGAAAAAATAGGTTAGAGGTACACTCTTCATTGTGCGCACATAAGAAGCAAACAGAGGGCCCCTGAAAGCCTCTTTTGCAAAGATTCTCCCAAGTGAGACATTTCTTCTAAACTAATAACCATAAGAAAAAATTACATTTAGGCCAAGATAATTTATTCCAAATCTTCTTCCACTAGTGCACTTCATCAGTACCATGTAGATTCCTATCAAGTATAGTGTATCCTTGAGCCATAGAGATTTTACCTGTTGGGCTAGGACCCCAAGCCAAAACATCTCTACTAATGAGAGAGCTACAAAACCTATCCTCCAACACATGTGAAAGAAGAGCACGGTCTTCCTTAGTGCCACCATTGGGCCACTCCTAAGGATCCTTCTAACACATCACCTCCACCTAACCCAAGCACTTAACAGTCTTAAAATGCTCCACCTTACACTAGCTAGCATTAGTAAAAGTGTGGTAAAGAGGCTAGAGCTGAGGAAAGCTAAAAATCATGGGTTGGTGGCCATCCCAAGAGTCATGCCAAAATAAAGCATCTGAGCCACTATTACAAATTCAAAAAATCCCCTCCTTAATCAGTTGCACTCCCTTCTTAAGGGTATTCCAAACACAAGATCCTTTACCCAACAAATCCAGCCGTGGAACCTCTGAGCAATCCACACCAAGAAAATACTTGTGAGTAAGAATCTTGGCCCAATCTAACTACTGATTGGTACACCACCTCCAGTACAACTTAGCAGCTAGGGCCATGACAACAAATGCCATAGACCTAAGCCCAAGGCCACTAGCATGCTTTGGCCTAAAAACATACTCCCACATAACAAGACTCCACTTCGAAGAGAGGAGTGTACCAGACCAGAGAAACTTCCGTGATAGAGCATCAAAATCCCTCACAAAACTGGAAGGAGGAACTTGCACACAACACCTATAAATAAGAAGAGACTGCATCAGTCTTAAGAAGAACCAGTGTCCCAGTGGAAGAAAGCCACCTGAGAGTCCAGTGGTTAACTTTGTAATGGAATTTGTCCAAGATTCCTTGCCAATACACATGATACTGAGATCCCAAAAACAAGGGAACCCCAAGGTATATCATGGGGAGAGAACCAATCTCAAATCTAAGGATCCTGGCAATCCTAATTTGAATAGGCTGGGGGGTATTAAAGAAATAGATGGAAGATTTGTCATCATTAATACACTGACTTGAAGCCTTCAAATAGATGTCTAAAACTTGCCTGAAGTTCCCAACTTCATTAGTTATGGCAATACCCATCAGCGCGGTATCATCCACAAATTGAAGGTGAGAATAGGGAGGAAGAGATTCATTCCATCTCCAACTATAAATAAGACCCCGTCCCACTTGAGACTTAACAAATCTTCCAAGACCCTCTGCCATTAAAATGAATAAATAAGGAGACAGAGGGTCTCCTTGCTGAAGCCCCCGAGAAGCCCTGAACAAATCAAAAGGTTCCCCATTTACAAGATTGGAAAAGGAAGAAGAGGTCACATAACTCAAGATCCGATTCACCCACTCCTTAACAAAGCCAAATGCCAATAGAATGCTCTATAATAATTCCTAGCTCACCCAATCATAAGCTTTAGCCATGTCGAGTTTTATAAACATAGCCCTCTCCTTAGAGTTAGCCATCGAATGAATCACTTCCATTGCCACCACCACACCATTCAAAATTTGTCTTCCTTCAACAAAACCCCCTTGATCCATAGAGATCAAAGTGCTAAGAAGAGGCTTAAGTCTCTCTGCAATCAGCTTAGTAATGATCTTATAGACAACATTACATAGTACAATATGTCTAAATTGAGTCAACTGATTAGCTCCCTCCTGCTTAGGAATGAGCGCCAAGAAAGTAGAATTCATGGACTTGAGCATCTATTTATTCTGATGAGATTCTTAAACCACCTCAAGGAGATCAAACTTTATTATTTCCCAAAATTCTTGAAAAAACTCAATCAGAAACCCATCAGGGCTGGGAGCCTTACCAGTTTTCATGTTAAACACCACCCCCTCCACCTTAGATAGAAAAATAGGCCATAAGAGAGCTTCATTCATTTCTAGAGAGACCAAGTGAGGAATGCAATCCAAGATCGCCCTCTCTTCATCCCTAGAAACAAGGTCCTCCTTAGAAAAGAGATTTGAAAAATAGTTCACCGCAGCCTTGGAAATATCAACATTAGAAGAGAGATGTTCCCCTTCAGGAGAGATCAAAGAGGAGATGGAATTTCCTTGTCTCTGAGCCTTGACTGAATTATGAAAGAATGCAGTGTTCCTATCGCCCTCCTGAAGCTAGTCAATCTGAGATTTTTGCTTCCAGAAGATCTCCTCTTGAAGTTCCCACTCCTCTAATCCTTTAAGAGCCATAGACTCAGCTTCACTGAGGTCCAGGGTCCTCCCTTGATCCTGAATCAACTGAGTTATGTTGTCTAACTTAGTCTAAGCGGCAATCCTCTCAGCCTGTAGGTTTCCAAAATAATTTTTATTCCACTTCTTAATCCTATACTTCACATGTTGAAGTCTCTTGCAGAATGTAAACATTGCCATCCCATGAGCAGGCAACCCCTCACACCACCACCCTTCCACAAGGTCCTGTAAAGAATGATCTCTTAACCACATTAACTAAAATTTAAAAGATGGATTTTTGAATACCCCATAAGCTATAACTGACAGCTTGATAGGCCAGTGATCAGAGCCTCTCCAATCAAGAATTTTAGAACTGGTAATCAACCTGTCATTCATCTAATAACAAGAAACTAAAAATCTATCGAGCCTTTCAGAGATAGCCTTGGCACCACATCTCCTATTATTCCATGTAAGGATACCATTATTTGGCTTCACATAAATGAGGTTTAAGGAATCTATCATATCCCTAAAAAGATATGCAGAGGGTTCCAACCCAGAAACTCCACCCTATTTTTCCTCTAAACTGATAACAAAATTAAAATCACCAGCCAAAA
>JARHVA010001997.1:2392500-2485000 GCA_037957365.1 Torreya grandis | reverse complement strand
CGTGGGTTATATATCAGTTACACACCTTTAATTACCAACCATAAGTATTTTCCATTATTTGTGTGTTTTTTAAAACTGATTTTGATTGAAAAAAACATACAATAGACATCAAGTCAAAAACCAAATGTCAAATCTATTCAACTTTGACTAAGTCAATTTAAAATTTAAACATCAATTATAATTTGAACAAGTCCAAATATAATTTATACATCAAAATCCAATCAAATGTAACCAATTTCAAGTCAAATACAATCAACATTGTCCAAGCCAAATCCCAAAATGTCAATATAGGTCAAATCTTACTAATTCGACATCCCAAAGTTAAATAACAATAAGTTAAAAATTAATGTCAAACCTACAATAACATTGACTAAGTCAAGTCAGAATCAAAGTTCAAATTCAATCAACTTTGACCAAATTAACCAATCAAAGTCAAACTCAAGTCCAAATTATACATTTTTTTTAACATTCAAATGTAGTCAACTTTGACCAAATCAAGTAAGATCAGGTCAACTTTGACCAAGTCAAATCTAGTTAGCATTTATCAAGTCAAACATATAAAATCAAATCTAGTCAATTTTGTCCAAGTCCAATAACTCAAATTTAAATATGAATCTATTTAAATGAATTCACATAAATTACAAATCAATTGAGAAAATTAATTGAAATCATATTATTTTATTTCAATTCAATCTCCTAAATGTATTGGTTGGGAATGAAGAAGTCACGACATCCATATTTTTTTCCATATTGATCAAATTCAATTTCAATAATCAAAATCTAATATGATATTAATCACATCACACTTCCAACATAAAATCAGTCCAAATCAAAATCAAATTAATAGCCAACACAATTTGGGTCATGGTATATCA
Source organism: Torreya grandis (assembly GCA_037957365.1). Taxonomy (NCBI): domain Eukaryota; kingdom Viridiplantae; phylum Streptophyta; class Pinopsida; order Cupressales; family Taxaceae; genus Torreya; species Torreya grandis. The sequence continues at coordinate 2,484,125 of JARHVA010001997.1, read as the reverse complement.
AAACCCATTTAGGCAAATTCCTATTGACTCCCACAATCGTAATCATGTTCTAGCTTCATAATACCAATGTGAAGACATGATTGACCAAATATTATATATTAGCCAATGTGTATGGCACCTAGAATCCCTTATTGACCCGTCATCCATGAATGTAATGTCTAATTCCCCTAAGTAATGGACATCAAATTATCTACTATACAACACACATATATTCCTAGAAGTATAAACTATCTAAAAACCTAGTCATGCCCTATCATTTCCCCTCTAAGGGCCATAATCTACTAATAAATGAAGTACATCCATGTCTATGAATCACCCAGTAGAGATATACCAAGATAAATTTAAAAATGAAAATCTTACATATCCACTTCCAAATAATGTTTGAAACAATCTATTGATCTTCAATGAACCTTTTTTTGTTGAATAACCCATCTTTGATCAATCCTAAGCAATCATTAGCCGACATATATTTTATGAATGACCCAACTTTGATTAGCCAACCCTCAATAATCCATCACCTAACCTTTCACTCATCCTTATTTAACCTATTTTTTACAAACCCATTCTTGGTCAAATATTTTATGGCCTACTATCCATTGATTTATCACCTAATCTCCATTCAAGTATTGAACCATCTATCACCCAAAAATACCATATAACTCCTAGGGTAATGATACTTGTAGATAAAAAGCATAAAAGTTACTTTTATTTGGACAGGATCAACGTCGACAACAAATCAACATTGACATCCTACAAATTTTGAACTACATCATTTTTCAAATTTAGTCTCCTCAAAGAGAAGGAAATCAGTAACAAAAATAATTTAAGGTTATGCAAGGATGGCCCTGCAGCTTGTTTTCAATGCAACAAATATAATATATTAAGAAAAATCCTCCAAATCTTGAACTAGAAAGGTAAAGCACTTGGCCTTCATGAGCATGGAATCATAGAATCTATCCTCACACACACACACACACACACATAAAGGATCTCATGAGATCGACTACAAACTGCCAGTTCATAAACATAAAGGTGTTAGTCATATTATCATGGTTTCTAAGCAAACCTCATCCAACATTGAAATAACCATTATTCATAGTCTTTATAAGGGTTGTTTTACCATTAATCCTTGTAAACAAATCCATTCCCATTAGATATTTTGGCATTTAGTCTACCAGACTCATTGATTGAGAATAAAAAAATACATTACATTCAACTTTTTTCTATCACAATATAACAATGATATAATTAATGACTTGCATCCAACCAGTAGAGCATAAAGTTTAATCAACACATTGTAGGTAATATCTAGTATTCCTCAATCATAATCTAAAATCAATTTTTTCTAGTGAAACCTTGTTTGAGGTGCTAGGGTGAAATCTAAAAAATTAAAATCCAATGTCCCTTGGTGAAACCTTGTTTGAGGCACTATGGGACAATAAACATCAGAAGTCAAAAATTTAGTAGTCTACATGATTTAGTGAAAACCTTTTTGATGTGATCTCAAACTAAAATAAAAATCAAGATTAAGAAAACACCATCAGTATAGAAGAAAATATCTTGAATGTCTAACCATTGGATACTCTCAATCTTGATGAATGTGATATTCATGGTCCCAATCCACCTTCATATCATGAACACATTCCACCCCCAAATCCTTCACATAATAAAAAAACTTACTCCATATAACATTATTTTTTATTCATCCTCATTATTGGTACCATCTTTCATATGGGTTATGATGACATCTCGATCAATTTGCAAGAAAAAAATATAGACATTAATGAAGTTCATGATGACATATCTAAAGTGCATACATGAAGATAAAAAAGGGTTAGAATTATGAATCTTATAATCCTCCATTGACTTGAGATGATATAAAACATTACAAATCAAAAATTAAAAGAGAAAGAGAAATGATCAATCCAATGTTAAAACCATGTTATGGTGCCTTGGGTAAGTGCCATGTTCAAAACTAAGCTTATAACATCATGTGTAAATAATATATTATCTTGAAGTACCTTCACACTTGTGGTCAGCCCCATCCCCATCTGGTCCTTCATCCAATCCATTCCGTTAAATTAATTTTCTCCATGCACTAATATTTTAATCCTCATCCTGTCTCCATCCTATTCCATCCCATCATTCCCATATTTCTTCCCATCTTGACCATTTTAAGAAAGTGAAATATGTTTTCAACCTTATTTTGGGAAGCATCTTGGTATGTCCTCCATGAAGTCCTTCAATGACTAGACACTTGGGTTTCACATGACATGGTCCTTAGATATTCTTACTCAATTCTCATCCTCAACCAATATCATCCAACATAATCCTTTCGTCTATTGCATCTATTATCATTTCCCATCCCATTATAAGAATATGTTTTCCCTTTCCTAGTGACCACTTTTATATACTTGATCCAGAAAATAATAAAATACAAAAAATACGAAAAACATTAGAAACAATACAAAAATTCAAAAACATAAAAATTCATAAAAATTCTAAAAATAAAAAGGCTAAAAATCTCTCAAATATATATAAATCTACAAAATTTATAAAGCATTTATCTTGTCATAATTTTAGTCAATAATCTATGATTAATCTTTAATCCAATCATTCTATATTTTTGGGATATTTTATTCTCACATCCATCCTATTTGGTAAAAATTCATCAATCAAAGTTCAAAACCTTCACCCTATTTGGGGTAAATCAATGTTTGTGGCTAACTTATAGATATCTTATTCTAAATCCATCCTCTTTCATGAATCCTTTATTGGGGGCATCATCAAAATATCAATATCGTCAAGAATTCTAATGTATATTTTGAATTGATTATGTTGGATTATTTTAATGATCCATACTTATTTTATTTTAGTTTTTTATTACATTTTTGGTTGTCTGGGTAGTTTTTACTCATTAGTTGGTTATTTAACCAACTCGTCTTTCCTTAAGCTTTTTAAGCTTACCTTCTACAAAAATAAATCAAGTTTTTTATATTGATTAAATAAATTAGTTATTAATCCATTATTTTAAGGGTAATCAATGGCATCGAATCTTGGGAATTTAAGTTGAGGATTCACATTAATTTAGTTATTGTTGTTTTTATTCTAGAAAAAACCAATGCAAATAATTTCTCTATGTTAAACCACCTAAGAGATAGGAATGGAAACACATTCTACAATATTTTGATGCATGGGGTGAAGCCTTCACATCTTAATGCCAAAGAATTATACTATATCCTTGTTGAGGCTCACATAGATCTTGATTAAGTGATAGACATTATGGATGTCAAAGATGTGCATTGAACTTGTTTTACTCACATCTAGTAACCAAATTCCTGCACATTATATTCTATTTTTTATTTGTGTCTCACTTATATAAACCCAAAGTATTTTGTGAGATATTAATTTTATGTGAATTTTTATTTCATAATTTATAGAAGAATTTTGATTCACGAAAATGGGGTGAATTTTGTTTTTTTGATTACATTATATAATATAATATAATTTCTCTCTTTTAAGTAAAATTGGGTGAAACAGTTGTAAAATCCTTGCATGAAGAAAATAGTGTCTCGATTAGAAGAGGAAATGATCATGTAGGTAGGAATATATATTTTATTTGATAAAAAATAATGACATCCTAATGTGAGTATAGCACTAATAATTTTGAGTAAAAGTTTAGTTCTTTTAAATTTATAGAGGGAGAAGCACCTATATTAGGCACTGCCTCACTAAGCAAACATGGCATTTCCTTTATCATCTTGAGAGGTAGATTGATATTCACTATGCTTTCATAAAGAGAGCTAAATTGATTAAAGAAATAAATAAATAATCACTCCATAATGCCTTGTGTTTAAACCTTAATATTACACTCTTCCACTTTAGCATGGATCTCATGAAGAAAATGAAAGCATCATACATTTTCTTCATCCAAGAAAAACTGTGGGTGAGATAATTACTTATACATGTAGGAATATTGTTAAGTGAATTGTTTCACATGTACTAATTTATTTTATTTTAAAGAATATAAAAATTCAAATTTCAAATACTATATCTTCCATATTTATTTTATAAATAATTATAGATCAATTAGTGGAAGATATGTTGTGAAACTCTTGGAAGTTAGAAAGCTCTATGGTTCAAGTCTCTTCCATACATATTTATGGGTCAAATAGGTGATATAAAGTGTATTTTTTGACAAGTCCAAAAATCCTTATATTGTTGTAAACATAATCTATTTTTGAAGGTAAAGGCAAAACCTCAAATATCATTCCCTTTTTTCTTGACTTAATTGTACTTTTAGTATCATGGCTAAAATTGTTAGTCTCCTTTCTAGAAATGGTAAATTGTCACCTAAAAGCTATATGAAATGGAGTATAAACATGGAAAAAATCATAATATTTAGTAACTTTTGGGGAATCATTGAGAAAGAGACCACACCAACAACCAAATCAACAAAATTGGTTGAATATCAGACATGTGATAAACATAAACTCGCCCTATTGAAATTATCTTGAACTAAACATGTTATCATTCATTTTGAGGTAGGTAAAATTGGTACATGAAAATAATTAAAATATTTATATGATAATAAACTTGTATATAAAAATATTAACCTTCTTATGCATTTTTTAAATAATAAACTAGCAGATAATGAATGTGTCTCTAAATATATCTCTCACATGAAAATAGTAAAATAAGAGTATTATACTACAAGAGGTAAAATTGATGATGAAATGTTGATTTACATTACATTGAATTGTCTTAATTATACATAAACTTTATTGAAATTATATAGCTTAGTGATAAGCTTAATGGTGCCACATTTGACACGATCTATGAGTTATTAACTCAACATGAGAGATAAGTTTTAAGGAACAAAATTACATATATTGAATAGGATCAGTATATAAATAATAGGTCCTAACACAAAGATAATCTCCATGTACAATGATATTTGAGAATAATTATCTAAAATATTCTCATAGACATTATCCACATCATTCTCAATGATCTTCATAAGATTCAGATTAACACACTGCAGGGTCATCTAAATGAAGAAATCACCATCAACATTCTTCTCACTCATATAATTATTCTAGTGATTTAACTTATTTTCGATCTTATAGGAATAACAAATATCCAAGATGTTTCAAATGTGGTGGTATTGGACATCTTACATATGTATATCCTTCTCAATGACCTTATTTTCCACATAACAATAAAGATGAGACCAATTATGTTGATCATTTTAGCAATTGATCATCTAGTTATGATAGTTATTATTGTTACTCTAACACATATTTTGATCAAAAGGAATCTTATATGGTCTATATCTATGGTCTTGATGGACTTGAAACTATATTTTTAGTGATCAATGATTCATCCATCTTGTGCGAGCTACTAGGCTCAAGGCTAGGATTTATTTTAGTAGTAATTTTTTGGCTTGATTTCTTACTTTTACTTCCATTTTTGGCTTTCCATATTTCATATTAATTACATGGAGCATATAGTATTAGTTGATTTTAATTTCGTTGATGCATGGATTTTCACCTTTCACCTGATAGGGGGAGAAGATATTTCATCTATTGGTATTCGATTAGTCATTAATGATAGTACAAGTTGATAATGGTTTTTGTAACCTTCAATGTTAGCAAAGATCATTAGCATTTATTAGACATTAGGGAGATGGGTTATACATAGTATGGGTTTATCACTTGGATGGGATCCTAGGTGTGACTCTATGTGGATATGTAGTTGGACATGTTTGATTGTGTTCTATTATTGTACGGCATGACGATCATTGGGGATGAGTAGAATTTGATCATATTCACCAACCATTTTTTACCATAACTTATAGGGGTAGGATTCTTTATGAAGCTACATCAATTTTTGGTCAATGCCAAAAGTACAGTGCACTAGTTATAATTATGATAGAGTTTTTTTTATGAATTAAGATTCATTGCTTCAATTCACTCATATGATATACCCTTTTGGATCAAGGGGAGTTTGTTGGATTATTTTCATGATCCAAATCTATTTTATTTTAGTTTGTTTATTAATTTTTTGGTTATCCAAGTAGTTTTTATTTGTTAGTTGGTTATTTAACCAAATCATCTTTCCATAAGATTTTTAAGCTTACCTTAAGCACAAATAAATCAAGTTTTATATTAAGTAAATTATTTAATTATTCCTCCATTATTCTGAGGGAAAATAGATTAATGAAAAGATGATTTAAATTGCTTTTATTTATAGGTTTGTGTGTGTTTTCTGGCTTGATCATATGTTTTCTTCTATTTTTGTTTGTTTACTCAACCCATATATGCCAATAGGGTCATGATGGTTTTTCCATTTCATCGTGATTTATTATTCTTGTACTTGATTACATCATCAACATACAACAAACAATGTCATCTTGATTTTTTAATATCATGGTTTGTTATTTCCATTTGTTTGTTAGATCAAGGGTAAATACTTATGTACATTATGATAAGGGGATCATGCTATTTTATATAATGGTTAATACCATTTTGTGTAACATATAATACTAAGTTGTAAAATATATGTGGAGATGACCTAAAGTAATAGTTTATCCCATTACAAAGTCATCTATTATCAAATCAAATAATTTTTGTCATCCTTGAGCACATCAAATCATGTCATCCCTCTTTGATGTTTGAAAACATTGGATCTTCGTCAATCATGTATTCATATTCATTATTTATCATCTTATTCTTCCATTTTTGGAGAACTACATTGACCCAAAGAACATTTGGACTATGTATGTAGTGCTTAGTCACATGAAGTTTTTGAGGTTAACTCGACCACAATCATTCTCTTTTTTATCATCTTTTACTTGTCATATTTATTTTTTCTTTGGATAAATACATCATCCTAAGGTATATTTTTAATATATAGGCAAACACTCAATCACATGGACTTTATGGGGTTGGAACAACCATTATTTTTCTTATTTCCATGTCTATTTATATCAACATTGTTTCCTTCTAATCAACAATCTAGAGTTGATAATCATTCTCGTAGCTCATGTGTGTATATGTTAATTTTTCACATTGTCTATTATTATAGAATTTATATAATTACCTTCAAATATAGTCAAATAATTATTCAATAATTATTATATCCATATTGGTGTGTCTTTTTATGTATTACTTTTTGTGGCTTATGCATTATATGAAATTTTATTATACCATTCACATATACATTTGTTGGGATCAATTATGATCCAAAGTAGTTTAATTTTTTATATATTTTTTTAGGTTTCATTTATGGGTTGGTTTCACTTGTTGGTCATTGTTCTTTTAACCACCTTCTTCCTTCCAAAATCTTTATAATCTTACATGTGTACAAAAATAAAATTATGTTTTTATATTAGATATATCTTTAATAATTACATAGATGTTCCTATAATTGATCCTACCCTACAGTGGTATTAGAGCATCAGGGAATCACAATACATGAAGGATTGAGAGTTCACTCAACTACTATGGAGATATAATACACAAAGGAGTAGTGATCTGCTAAGTATGGCAATCTAAACCAATCTTGTAAATCAAATTTTAATACACGAAGGATACAATCTCAGACTAAGTACATATGTCTATAATGATGCTATTAAGAATGTGATAATGATGTAGTATTCCATTCAATGTATCCATTGGAATTGTATGGAAAAATAATTGTCTATGTTATTTGAACAGAAATTTGTATGGTACTACAAAACTTATTGGATTTTCCTTTTCAAATCAAAATTACTTTATTTTTTAGTGGTGACTCATGGTAGATGCACCTAAATTACACTTGGTGCAAAATCAATCATAAAGTATATAATAGAATAAAAAACCTTGACTTGTATGATGGTGAAATTGGCTTGTACAGAGGTAGAATTAAACCTTGTATAATTGATTCCTACGACATATGTGTTCTAAAAAGGTTTATTTTATTTTATATATACTTATGTGAACATTGTAAAAAATAAACTTCATATACAATATTCTCCTTCTAAATTAAAAAATAGAATGTAGGGGAGTTTGAAAATCATATTTTGTTAACTATTTAATTAAATACAAGGTACAGGGTTCAAAACCCTTCAGACATGTATTAAAATTTTCCTTATTTTTAACCTTATTTAATTTTGTTTGAAGAATTTTAAAGGAAGAATTTTCTCAATTTTTAGAGTTATAGGGATATAATTTTCAATAAAAAATGGATAAATAATGGTGTAATAAGGATTTATAACATGAAATTTTTTACATATCTCATGAATCCTTTGTATTTAGAAACTATTTTTGAAGGTAAAGGAAAAACCTCAAAATAGTATTATCTTGTCTTTTTTTGACTTGTTTCTTTAACACCATGGCAAAAATAGTGATTTTGATTTCCAAAAATGGTAAATTGTCATGTAAAAATTACAAAGAATAGAGTAGGAACATGGAGAATACTCATTTTTAATGACCTATGGGAAATCACTGAGAAAGAAACCACACCACCAACTGAAGATGCAAAGTTGATCTAATATCAGAAACATGATAAATGTGCACTCACACTTTTGAAATCATTTTGTACTAAACTGATAATCATTCATATTGAGGTAATTAAAACTAGTGGATAGAAATATTGGAAAGCGTTAAAAGGTCTGTATGACAAAAAACATACATACAAGAAGATGACCTTATACAACTATTGAGCAATAAATTGGTAGATAATGAAAATGTCTCTGAATATATTTCTCACATGAAAACATTGAAAAAAGAATATTGCACAACTAGTGGTAAAATTGATGATGATATGTTATTTCCCAACACATTGAATGGTCTTAATTTTGCATACACCAATTTTATTGAAATGATACATATTAGTGATAATATTAATGATGCCACATTTGAATCTATTTGTGAGTATTAACTCAACATGAGAGACATGTAATCCATATGAATTACTTGTGAGTTGTTTCCAAAGAAGAAGAGTACATCCATGGAGGAGGCCCACTATACTAAAATAGGTAATCCATTATATGAGCATAATAGAAAACACTATTTGAAGTATTTTACAAGATATAAACACTCTCTAAGGAATAATTTAAGACATATGAATAATTATAGACATAGGTATCATTTTAGTTCTCTAAAGCACAAACATCATTCTAGGTCTGTAAAGCACGAGCATCAACATAAAAATTTACTTGGACACAAGCAAAATCATAGGCATTTTTATTTATGCAGATATTCTTTCTCTAGTTCCAATGGAAATGATAGCTTATTCTATAATTGTAGTGGCATAAGACATCTCTCTATAGAGTGCCCCTCCAGAAGGAGGTCATCTTAACATTAATAGAAGGCAAAAGCAAACATTTATAGTCTCTCTAGTCACTCTAGTCACTCTTCTAGTTATTCTTCTGCATATTCTTCTTATGGAGTGGATGATTATGAAATTTCTTGCTCCATAGATGATGACTATATATTATGAGATGATAACACACCCATCTTGTATGAGCTACTAGACTCAAGATTGGGATTTCAGATAGTAGTATTTTTTGGCTTATGTATATTGATTTCATAGATCTAGTGGTTATATGATCTTTAATGTGATCCAAAGACCCATTGTAGGATACCCATCAAGTGTAATTTAGATAAGCACAAAAAATCCTTTCCAAAGAGGACTTTTAGTTACTAGGTATGATTTTATATCACTTATTTTAATTACTATTTTGGGTTTGAATTCATTTCCAAATATTAGTTTGTGAGTTCAAGAAAGGTGACTGACCCTCATATGTATTTGAATTAGTGAATTAAATTATCTCAAAGGTATAATTATGGGGAGGTCTAAATATTAATGAGTCAAATTCCTAAATTTAGATAATTTAACTATGTTACATCTTCAAAAAATGTGGTTGAAACTCCACTTATTCTGTAAGAACCTATTTTTTCTAAATCATTATCACAATCTCTACATCAAATTTGTAACTCCCTTAGTTTCAATCAGGGGCATTTGTATTCATTAGATAAGGAGCACCATTGTGGGTGATATGTTTTATCTTGGTGAATGCAATTGAGAAATTTATTTTGTTACAATGGCATTAAAAAATTTAGAAGTGTTAAAGAAGAATTTTGGGTTTAGAAATATGATAAAAATTTGAAGTGTACATATATGTTAGAAAGACACCATCTATTATAATGTGTATTCTTACCATTATACCACTACCACTTATTTCTCCTAATAATTATTAATATTAGATCTTCAAAAAATGTCGACGAAACTCCACTTATTATGCAAGAGCCTAATAATTATATCTAAATCATTACCATCGATTCCAAAGTTCCATGATGATAAATTTACTTATATTTCTATATTTGAACTTCTATAATTTTCATTTTACTATGGTTTTGTAGTGGGTTATTAAACATTTTATAATTTTGATGATCCCCTGGATGTGATAAAAAAACCCATGGTAGGATACCCATCAATTTTAATTTAGATAAGCACACATAATCATTTTCCAAGAGTTCTTTTAGTTACTAGGTATGATTTTGTGTCACTTATTTTAATTACTATTTTGGGTTTGAATTTATTTCCAAATATTAGTTTGTGAGTTCAAGAAAGGTGGCTGACCCTCATAGGTATTTGAATTGGTGAATTAAATTATCTCAAATGTATAATTATGGGGAGGGCTTAATATTAATGAGTAAAATTCCTAAATTTAGATAATTTAAATATGCTACATCTTCAAAAAATGTGGATGAAACTCCACTTATTTTGTAAGAGCCTATTTTTTTCTAAATCATTATCACAATCTCTACATCAAATTTGTAACTCCCTTAGTTTCAATCAGGGGTATTTGTATTCATTAGATAACAAACACCATTTTGGGTGATTAGGTTTTGTTTTGGTGAATGAAATGGAGAATTTCTTTTGTTACAATGTCATTAAAAATTTTAAAAGTGACAAAGAAGAATTTTGGGTTTAGAAATATGATAAAAATTTGAAGTGGACATATATGTTAGAAAGAAACCATGTATTATAATGTGTATGCCTACCATTATACCACTACCACTTATTTATCCTAATAATTAATAGTATTACATCTTCAAAAAATGTGGATGAAACTTCACTTATTATGCAAGAGCCTAATAATTATTTCTAAATCATTACCATCGATTCCATAGTTCCATGATGATAAATTTACTTGTATCTCTATATTTAAACTTCGATAATTTTCATTTTACTATGGTCTTGTAGCGGGTTATTAAACATTTTATAATTTTGATGATCCCCTGGATGTGATTAAAAAACCATGGTAGGAAACCCATCAAGTTTAATTTAGATAAGCACACAAAATCCTTTTCCAAGAGTTCTTTTAGTTACTAGGTATGATTTTGTGTCACTTATTTTAATTACCTTTTTGGGGATGAATTCATCTCCAAATATTAGGTTGTAATTTCAAGTAAGGCAACCCACCCTCATAGGTGTTTGAATTGGTGACATAAATTATCTCAAAGGTATAATTCCTTGGGGGACTAAAAATTAAAGAGTCAAATCCCTATTAGACAATTTACTTATGTTACATATTCAAATAATGTGGATGAAACTCCACTTATTATGTAAGAGCCTATTATTTCTAAATCATTAGCATAATATCTAAATCAAAATTTTAACTCTCTTGGTTTTGAGTAGGGGGCATCTGTTTTCATTGATTAAGGAGCACAATTATGGGTGATTAGGTTTTGTTTTGGTGAATGAAATGGAGAATTTATTTTGGTACAATGTAATTATAAAATTTAGAAGTGACTAAGAATAATTTTGGGTTTAGAAGTATGATAAAAATTTTAAGTGGACATATATGTTCGAAATATGCCATCTATTTCAATGTGTATGCCTATCATTATACCACCACCAGTTGTTTCTCTTAATAATTAATAATGTTACATCTTCAAAAAAATTAGATGAAACTCCACTTATTATGAAAGAGCCTAATAATTATTTCTAAATCATTACCATCCATTCTAAATTTCCTTGATGATAATTTTACTTCCATTTCCATATTTCAACTTTTATAATTTAAATTATACTATGGTATTTTAGTGCATTATTGAACATTTTCTAATATTGATGATCCCTTGGATGTGATCTAAAAACCCATGGTAGGAGGCCCATCAAGTGTAATTTAGATAAGCATGGAAAATCCTTTCCCAAGGGGAATTTTACTTACTAGGTATGATTTTGTGTCACTTATTTTAATTACCATTTTGGGGTTGAATTAATCTCTAAATATTGGTTTCTAAGTTTAGGAAAGGTGAGTCACCATCATAGGTATTTGAATTGGTAAAATTAATTATTCTCAAAGGTATAATTTGTGGGGGTTGTTAAAAATTGAGTGAAATCCCTATTAGACAATTTACTTATGTTACATCTTCAAAAAATATGGATGAGTCTCCACTTATTATGCAAGAGCATATTTTTTTCTAAATCATTACCACAATCTCTACATCAAAATTGTAAATCCCTTGGTTTTGATCAAGGGCAATCTTTATTCACTAGATAAGGAGCATAGTTGTGGGTCATCATGTTTGTATCTTGGTGATTGAAATGGGTAAACTTCTTTTATTACAATGGTGTTATAAAAATTAGAACTAACCAGGAAGAATTTTGGGTTTATAAATACAATAAAAATTTGAAGTAGACATATATGTTTGAAAGACACCATATATTTAAATGTGTATGCCTACCACTATACCACCACCACTTGCTTATCCTAATAATTAATAATTTTACATCTTCAAAAAATGTGGATGAAACTCCACTTATTATGCAAGAGCCTAAAAATTATTTTTAAATCATTACCATCAGTTCCAAAGTTCCATGATGATAATTTTACTTATACTTCCATATTTGAACTTATATGGTTTTCATTGTACTATGGTCTTATAGAAGATTATTGAACATTTTCTAAATCTAATGATCCCTTAGATGTGATCCAAAAACCCATGGTAGGAGACCCATCAATTATAATTTATTATGATCAGTTTGTTACTAATTTATTGGAATGAAATTCCATAAATTATACAAATATACATTTTGATTCAAAGTCTATATATAGAAATACCATATATACTAAGTGTTTTGAGGTAGACTAATTAATATGCCCTCACATAACCATAATTTAGATAAGCACACAAATTACTTTCCCAAAAGTTATTTGAGTTACTAGGTATGATATTGTGTCACTTATTTTAATTAGCATTATGTGGTCCAATTCATCTCCAAATATTAGTTTGTAAGTTCAAGAAAGGTGACTCACCCTTAGAGGTATTTGAATTGGTGAATTAAATTATCTCAAAGGTATAATTCCTAGGGGTGGGGGCTAAGAATTAAGCAGTCAAATCCCTATTATAAAATTTGCTTATGTTACATCTTCAAAAAATATGGATGAACTACACTTATTATTTAAGAGTCTATTATTTCTAAAGCATTAACACAATAACTACATAAAAATTACAACTGCCTTGGTTTCTATCCCAATATTAGGCTTCAAAGTTGAAGTACTCAATGTGTTGTTGGCTAAAATGTTTAACCCTAATCTGCATTGAGATATCACTTGGCTTATTGTCATGAATGGAAAGTTAATGTTTATAGATTGGTATAGTGTAGACTGCTTATGCCCTCACATAACCATAATTTAGGTAACCTGACAAAAACCTTTCCCATGTCTTGGTTTTGAGTTACTAGGTATGATTTTGAGTCATTTATTTTAATTACCATTTTGGGGTTGAATTAGCCTCCAACTATTAATAGTCTATTAATTCAAGAAAGGTGACTCACTCTCATAGGTATTTCAATTGGTAAATTAAATTATCTCAAAGTTATTCTAAGGGAGCTAAAAAATAGGGAGTCAAATCCCTATTACACAATTTAATCATGTAATTTAATGAACAACTATGAATAAACTTTTTTAATTAGAATAATTATAATAAAAAATAAAAATTTGTAAATATTTGTATATTAAAAAACTATCTAAGTTTATTATTTATTTTTATTTATGTTTAAATCATTAAATATTTTTATTAAATAATGTACATAATTGTTCAAATGTTTAATATGTATAAATATATAAATATTTATTTAAAATAATTTTACCATGCACTTCAAAATTAAGGTTATGTTTATCTTTTTCTCTTTCCATTATTTTATCTCAATTTTTCTCTCTCCCTTTTGAAAGCCATTTTTTAAAAAAAAATTACTATTAGGTTAACTATGGCATTGTGGTGGAAGCATTGACCCCATTTTTCAATGTCATTTCTATAGGTGTGGCATTAGTGGTGGAATTTTTGACCGCATTTTTCACTAGCATTTCTGTAGGTGCTTATTTTTAGGTATTTATTATATGTAATGTATTGCTTTACTATATTTGAAATGTGTGATTTGTTTAGCTTGACATGTACCTTTTATTCATTGTTTATTGCTTTAAGTTATGAAATAATTGAGATTCATATAGAATTGTATTTTTTTTTATGAAATGACCAAGATAATGACATGGTGGAGATTAGGATTGTTTACCACATACTTATATTCAATAGGGACCCAAATAATGAATGTGAGGGAAAAGCATACATTTTTTATTAACTATAATCAAATAATGAAATGGCTAAGATAATGAAATGGTGAAGATCAGGATTGTTTATAACTTAATTATATTCAATAGGGACCCAAATGGTGAATGTGATGGGAAAGATGACATTTTTTTATAAACTATAAGCAAATATTGAAATGGTTGAGATTAAGATTGTTTAGGGCCTACTTATTTTCAAAAGGGACCCAAATGGTGAATGTGAGGGAAAAGTATACATTTTTTATTAACTATAAGCAAATAATGATGTGGTAGATAATAAAATAGTGGAGATTAGTATTATTTTATACTTAATTTCAATCAATAGGGACCCAAATGGTGAATGTGAGGGGAAAGCTAAATTTTTTGTTAACCATAAGAAAAAAATGAAATAGTTGAGATAATTAAATGATGAAGATTAGGATTATTTAGCCTTACTTATATTCAATAGGAACCCAAATGTTGAATGTGAGGGGAAAGAAGACATTGTTTTTAATAACTGTAAGAAAATAATCATAGTAAAATAGTGTCATGATGCGAGAGGGTTTGAATGGTTCCACCATCTCTATCCTATCCATCATTCATATGTTAGCTCTATTTAAATACTGTGAATTTTTTCTATTTAGACTAAGTTGAAAAGTCATTTTTTCCCTATTCTAGGTTATTATTATTTGATTTGAATTATTTTTGTTTTAATTGAGTTGAAAAATCACTTTTTGGGGTGGTGAAATTTTCCCTCATGCCATGTCATAGAATTTAATGAATGAATGATTGAATAACACCTAGCATTATTATTTGAGGTGGTAGACATTTCCCTCATGCATAGTTATTTTTGGGTAGAGGGGTCCCATGCATCATTATATATTTAAAAATTCCTTATAAAATATCTGTACCTATTATATAGGAGCAACTATTATTTAGGGAGACATTTTTGAGGGGTGGGAAGTATTAGGGGGCTAAAGATTTATATGGCTACTCCTTTTTTGTGGTTACCATTTATCATTTACATCAAATAAATTTTATATTTTTTCTCAAAGAAAATTTTTGTAGTAAAATGCTCCTAATTTCACTCAGCAGCATGTATTACAAATTTATTGTAGTCTTTGGAACACATCTAGATATATTCAGAGCATTTAGTTCAAGTCTTCCAATCACCCTATACAGATCTTTAGAAAAATATTAGACTTATTCAAATCATGCTATGTATTTATTTAGAGCATACATAGAGAATATTTAGAGCAATTTTGGAGAATCTTTGGAGTGTCCTCTGAGCATTCAATCGTTAGAGCTCACTTGTCAAATCTTTAAAACTATATCTAAAATAATTTTAAAAATTGTGTGTGGTCTCAAAATTACCCCTCATTGGGATCTTTTATTATACTTAAAATTACCCCATTCTTAGGATGTGTTCCTCTAATTAAAATTACCCCATCCATGGGATGTGTTGTTGTACTCAAAATTTCGTTATTCATCCATGTAAAACATAATAACAAAGTAAAGATTCAACAATAAATTAAATACAAATAATGAACAAATTACATTAATATCCTACTTAGATCATAATTTAACTATTAAATGCAATATAATATATAACTAAATGTAACACTTTAGGGATAGTTTATATAACTATGATGAGCTATATGAAATGTTCCTCATTTCACCCCCACACTTTATCTTTTATAAGTCCTATCATAAAGAAGTGGGACAACTGATCCTTAATCCAAATCTCTTTATTAAATCCTTTGACTTGGATCATAAAATTCAAAATCATGGCCCTGGTCATGGTGGCCCCTTGGAAAGAATCTAAGATCTATGATAACTATATCTACCCAAGATTCAAATTAAACTTCTGATTGAGAATTATAACACTCCCATGGAGATAGAGGATGAATAATGATAAGAGGCCTAAAACTCATCCCGATCCAAACATTTGAACCTCTTTCCTCTGAGTGTTAAGTGATTATTTGGTAAACTACTTTGGCTCTTCTTAGATTTTATTTAATATTGGTGGGGCTGAGGACTTCCCTACACTTTAACTCAATAGGTAATGTCTCCAACCTAACAAGACCTATATTAAAACTAATGGCATAATGGTGGTTTAAAAACACTCTAAGAGTAAAAATATTAGATCTCAATAACACATCATACTTGTTCTTCATATGCATATAATACATTAATTATAAAGAAGAAATAAGTTTCTTTGCTTTTAGATATTATGGTCTCATGCATAACTCGTGGTGCTTTGTAATTATACAAATATATTATTGGCCTATTGCCATGACATTTGGTGCCTTAGAGTGGATAGAAAGGCACAAAATTATGTCCCTCCAACAAATAAATTTAACAAAAAATTAAATTGATATCCTCACAACAAATTGAAAGTATATAATTCACAAATGGCATCTTTCCTTTATTTAGTGCTATTTAGAAAAATGTCCATAAATACATGCTAATCTTAAATGATATATGAAAAACCAAGGGAAATTTACTAAATATAACATTTATAAAAATTCTCATGTAAGAAAAGAACATAAACTGATGAAGGGTGCGTGCATGCTAATAGTTCTCAAAAATAACATAAATGTCATGGATAAAAGCTTGTGCATTTTGAGATTGTAGTTGGGAGTCTGCCAATTTCTTTTGATATTCCTCCTTAAGTTTGGCATTTGCATCCTTTAATTTTTGAATTTTTTTCTAGGTGATATGCCAAGTAGAAATTATTTCATGTAATAGAATAGCGAAAGAGGGAACAATTCTTGTTGGACCCTCTATCTGAACTATAATCTCTCATGTTTCACTTTGCACAGCCTAAATAGAGCATTTAAATTTAAAATTATGAGTCATGAGATCTATTATTCCATTAATATGTTAGGAAATCATTGTATTTATATCATAAATAATTTATCTTAGATTATTAACCAAATTAAGCTTATCAACATTGTAATTTTACAAAGAAATAATCTTAGTTTTCTTGACAGCAAGACAATTTTGCAAATTAGTAATCTTAATGTCCTTAATAACAAGACAATTCTACAAATTACTCAATTCTTGGGTCTGTGAAAACATTACATTGCGGACTATAGTTTGTTTAGTTTGTATTCCTTAAATAATTGTTTCTTGGTCACTAAATCTAGTAACAAATTCTTCCCACCTTTATTTCAAATTAAAAATCATCAAGTCCTTACATTTCAAAGATGAATAGAGAACATCTAACTTTGATTGTTTCCTCATGGTATGATAAATCCATGGCATGTCGCAATTCTTTTTCTTCATTAACAGAATGTGGAAAAGATATATCTTCTTCACTTAGTGGTGCATTACCCTTATCAACAACAAAGGGTAAATGACACTCTACTTCTTTAGGTACAATTTTTTTTGCTATGGTTCCCTCTTCAAATATAACTTATTATATGGCCTTCACATCTTCTTCTTCCTACAATATAAGTCAGTGAATGCACTAGATTTTAGTTGGAAGAGGATGAGGGGTGTCTAAATAAAGTCCCATTTTTCGATTTGATCTCTAACACAGTATCTTCAGAACCAATGGTGGTAGAGATAGCCATTCTACAATTTCAACTATGAGTTCTTCAATCCATATTATAGTGGAAGGAGGACATGTAGAACATGGTGTATTTTTGGTAGGAAATAGAGAAAAATTTTGGATGAAAGAGGAAACAAAAATTTAAACCCTTAGTTTAATAAGAAAATAATGGTGAAAAATGAGTGTAACCATCCCATGATGATGGGTAGACCCAGCACCTTGTCTTATCTTGTAATAAAAATTAATGAGAGCATTGCAAAGGAAAGAGGGACGATTAATCATATATTCTTCTCTAACATCTCTTTTCCTCAAATTAAGAAGGATCCTCATATCATCTCCATCCAGTACTCTAAATTGACCATCACAAGTGATATATTTCATTATCTAGAAAACAAGATTTTACCAAGGTTGAGGAAGACTATCTCTTAGAATTCCCTTAGACACTCTTTGTAGGGATTCGGCTAGTCTGGGATTTCGCTTGCTTCCTTCAACAAACATATAAATTAGGTAAAAAAAAATTGATATTTTCCATGTCAAATACTTCATCTTCATGAATCATAGATAGATCATTGATTATAGAAGGATTCACTAGAATATTTTTCCTTTTGATAATACCATGATCTTCATCAAAATTCTCATAGAATTCTTGCACAATTTCTTCATGGAATCCCTGAAACATTTTTAATAAATTCAACTAACTTTCTATTTCAAAATTTCTTTGGTTGTTTCATCTTGGAACAATGTATAAGAGGATTTTGGTTCACTTTTTTTTCTCCTACCCATCTTCAGACCAAGCATTGTTTAATTACAAATCTGACTATACTATAAAAACATTGAGTTCAAATTTAGATAGGGAATAAGGGAAACAATAGGTTAGAGATATAACCCAATAATTATTAGTTGTGACAATGAAAAAATGAATTAAAAGGAAGATTATATGATGTGATTATGATAATAATGATAGTTGTAGTTATGGTCATCTCTTTGGAGCATGCAAGATATAATGGGAAGGTGTTTTATTCAGTCAAATAGTCATGTGTATCACAAAGGTCATTATTGGTAGTACTAAGAGCAATAATTACTATTAATTATGCATAATAACAAATATTTTTTAAATACCCTCTATATAAAACATAATTACATCAATCTTGTTTGAAAATACCATTCAAAAACATTGTCATAAAATACCATCACATCAATTATTTTGGAGATCTTTTTAAAACATCATCACATCAAATTAGAGATTATGACATTATTGGTCTAATGGAATTACTTTTATTCTAAATCATGGAGGTTGATTCTTCCCATTCATGATTTTTCATCTTAGGAGCATAGCTATCAGTCTTTAGAACTAATTCACTAGTCTTAAAAAATAACCTTTAGACTTTGAAACAAAAATATAGTCCATTCAGACTTTATTTATATATAAAACTATAAATTACCTTATATATATATATATATATAATTTATTACAAAATTGATTATATATTTATCACCTTATATATAAATAAATAACCTTATATATATGGTGTTGTTTTCGTGTATTTGTAGACAATTGCATCTACTTAATCCTTGTCTTGTCTAAAAAAACATTTGGGGGCTCTATTGATGGAGGAAATGGATAATATGGATTTTGTCCCATATGCATAGAGAAACGAGACCTATTTTGAGTTGGAAATTATAGATGTTCTTACATCAACCATGAATTTCTAATTTTGAATGATGAGATTGTATATTATCTTAATATGGGATGAATGCATAGAAGACATTTTTGGCAAGATTGATTAAAGGGAAAGCTTGTAAAACTTTTAAATATTGATTTTAATAATTAATTTCTCCATAATTTAATTTATCTTTAATTTGACTTTGATTTTCCATTAATTTTATCTTTAAAGCTAAATATTTCCACCTTTTGACACAAGGTTTCCACCTTGGATATAGATAAGTACTCATGTGGCATGAATATGACTAAGCTATCCCGTTGGCTTGAAATATAGATATGTGGTACCTCTTTATTTCCTTTTGAATTCTTGGAATGCAACTTAACATGAGGAATCATCTATTTTTCATGACCTAGCAACCCTTAATTCATAGCAAGATCTCACGGGGTGCCTTTTAATTTTGATACCTTGAATGGGGAATCCACTTTTGTTCCTATTTGAAAGGTATCTCAAGAGATACCTTTAATGGGAATTTCACTTTTGTTTATTTTTTAAATGTATCTCATAAGAGATACATTGAAGGTATTACATGGACCTTCAAAATATCACCTAGTAGTGCCTTCTGTGCAAAGTAAAATTCCACTTATTCTTTGAGGGAAAAATCCTCTCTTGTGCTTGTTTAAAAAATATCTCTTAGGAGATACCTTGAAGTGAAATTTAAATATTTTTCTTGAAATTTATATTTTTTAAGATACCTTCAATGTATTATAAGGGCCTTTAAAATATCACCTAGTAGTGCCTTCTATCTAAAGGAAATTTTACTTATTATTTGCAAGAGAAATCTACTCTTTTGCATGTTCAAAAGGTATCTCCTAAAATATACCTAGAAGGTGAAATACAATATTGTGAATGTTTGAAAGGTATCTCTTAGGATATACCTTTAAGTTATTACAAAGGTCTTCAAAATATCACTCAGTAGTGCCTTTCATGGAAAGGAAAATTTCACTTGTTACTTGAAGGAGAAATCCACTCTTATGACTATTTCAAAGGTATATCCTATGAGATAACTTTAATGTGAATCCACTCTTATGCATGTTTAAAAGTTATATCCTAAGAGATACCTTGAATTTATTACAAAAGGTTTCAAAATATCACCTAATACTTCCTTCCATGCAAAGGAAAACTGCACTTGTACATTGAAAAAGAAATCCACTTTTATCCCTATTTGAAATATATCTCCTAAAAGATTAATTGAAAGGGAAATCCACTCTTGTTCATGTTTAAAAGGTTTCTCCTAAGAGATAACTTTAAGGTATTCCAATTTTTTTTGAAATATCAATTAATAGTACCTTTCATGAAAAGAAATTTCCACTTGTTCCTTCCAGGAAAAATCCACTCTTGTGCTTGGTTTAAAGGTATCTCATAGGAGATACCTTATGTTATTTCCTAGTTATACACCTCTATCACTTGGCCTTTCACACTTGAAGAAAAGGGCAAGAAAATATGGAAAACTCATTAAGTATGTCATTGTATTTATTTGACATCAAGACTAGACTAAACATAGAAAATGATTGGGAGGCACCTATAAAGGGTATGGTCAGTTCCCTACTACTTATAGATCTATATAAACCAAGGTGAGAGGACCTAAGGGGTAATTTTTTCTCATAAATTTATTCTATAACTCAATTTTCATTGGGATTATTATCACAAATAAATATAAATCTGACTGGAACACAACCAAACTTGCTCAATCCATCCAGTAAGATTTGTCACACAGAATGAGAAAATGATCTAGGTTAGATACAAGATACCAAAGATAGATACGAATATGATTGAAACTTCCATTCGATAAGAAGGGGCTGAATAAGAGATTGCAATGTTAATCTTTAACATAGGAAATCCAAACACATGTTGATTATGCAATATTTATGTTCTCATAGGCAAATAATACATTAGTTATTAAGAAGTTGTGTTATATGCAAGGTAAAACAAGTTAGGACAAAAACTATTAGTCAATAGAGATTATAAGTGGAGGGTTAACATATGAGCATAAAGAAGTACAAATAAATTATCAAATCACCTCTAACAAAAAATGTAACACTGATTTAGAATAAATGAAACTCAAACCATGCATGAATGATATCCTTCTAGAACACCTCCTAGTTCAATCCACGAGCATAGGAATACACTTAAAAAGGCTATCAAGACACTCTTTCTAAATTTCAAAGCAACAAGGATTTTATAATCTAGATATACTCTCTAACTAGCATAACGATGAATACATCAAATCACTAATCAACTAAGAATTTAAAACATGACATTGTAATTCAACAATAGAAAGAGGATGGAAACCATAAACAAATTTTATTTATCTATTAAACTGAAAATACATACAATGTGTAGTTAAAAACATAACAAATATATGCTATGCAAGAAAATATTGTAACAAGGAAGACATGTGTGATGATTTCAAATATTTCCAATTACTTTTGCCAATAATGTTACACAGTGAGAACTCTTTGAGGCTATATCTCTTGAATCAAAAATTTAATCAACCTTTGTAAAAGGACACACCCCTTTTAATTATACAATTGAGCTAAGCCTAGTATATTCCTAAAGGTGCTCGAACCAGGATATTCCTTTGTGAGCCTAGTGGTTTTTATACCTTATGATGAACATGCTTCCTAATATTATGTGTGTGCTCTAGTGATGAAGAAAAAGTTGATTCTCCACTAAGGCAAAATCTTTATTGTTATCCACATGAAGGATAAGCCTATAAGAGATAAAATACACCTTTGTCTTCTTACAAAATAAACAAATCATCCCTTTTCTATGTTAATGATTACAAAAAATACCTCAAAAGGGATGTGGAAAAAAAAAAGGGAAAAGGGAAGTGAAAATAAAGGAGAGGTGGCACCAACTTAGAAGAAATGGAAATATTCAATTAGGTTATGGAATCGATCAAAATGATGGAATCCTTTGCCAACCTATTTTGTATTTGATGTATTCTTCAAGCATCAAGGTGAAACTACATTAGTCTCAGCCTTTTTGGTAATTGAATTTGACTCTATATTCTTTAAGCTAGACATTAGTCTATCAAATCATGGTCTACTTCTCTTCAATGATTTCATTGAGTTGGTTACAAGATTTATCTAGTGACACCAATTATTTTTTCTTTTAGACATAAAAGGATTCTCGTGGAACATCAATGAGGCTTTTCATATCAATGCACACTTTATCCTCCCCTATGTCATTTTCATCATCAACATTTACCATCTTCCTTAGCACGACATCTATCTTGCTTGTCATAATGTTGAGAGACTATTTTTCTCTTTTCAAATCGAAAATGCCATCTTTGATCATCATCATATGATGATTTATTGTTATTTGATATTATTTGGGCCCTTTATTATCATTTATATCAATGATATTCTCCATAGTCAATGTTTTCATGTTCATCTTACATATCACTTCTACCTTCCATTGAGCCTCCTCCCATTTCTTGGTGTCTGCCTCATAGGAAAATGTCTAGCCATCACACTCTATTTTATTTTTTACTATATCAACTCAAGAATTTAAATGTTGAGTGGATTATATCCTCCACCTTGGTTTATAGGTCTTATTTCTAGTCTTTAGTTGCCCATCATTAAGTCTTCAAATCATCAATTTGGCTGGAGTTGAGATATGCAAAGGAGAGATGGAAAGGACCTAGAACTATGGTAGTTGTTGGAGTTTCTACCTCAGTATCACTCAAAAAAAATTTCAAGAAATAGATCATAGCTTGGTTATCTAATTTCAACTCTTGGATGGTGGCCTTGTCTTTATCCATCTTATGGGCCACCATGCTAGCTAAAACTTATGAGATATGTTGCAACTCATTTCTTGATGGCTCTCCGAAATTGTAGCTATAGAGGGTGTAACTTTTGAGGGGAGAATGCTTATTCAATGTGATAGGAAGAGGGATGGTTATCTCTACACTCAATTCTCCTATGGTGGTGAATGTGGTCCTATAATGTGTTTGAGACGTTTTAGGGGGATCGGCCTTATGTGTCTAAGTGACATTCATAACGTATATCTCCCCTATTTTTCTCATAATGTCTCTATTCTCCTTGATCTAATTTTCAACCTAGAGAAAGGGTCTGGTTTGTAATCTCATTGAAGTGGTGGACATTGTTGAGGGCCTCAAGATAGGGAAGGGTGTTGTCATTGGAGTGCTAGATGTAGGGAATGATATAGGGTTTGGCAGTGGGATCAACATAAAATGTTTAATATCTTCATCAATCTCTTTCTGCTCACCACCCTTATCCACTCCATGCTCCTCTTCAAATCTTAGCTCTATCTACTCTAAAACATCAAACTCTAACCTAAGCTAATGAGATTCTATATACAACTTCTCAATCAAACTTCCATGGTCTATTGACTGGCTAGAAGGTTATGTGGTCACTTCACCTTCTTTATTTGATTGGGTCTCAGGCACAAATGAGGATATGGTGCCATCATTACTTCATTTAGGCAATTTTTTACTAGTCACATCCTCAATAACTTTATTATGTGTTGGGTCATGGACACTATTGTGAGGGATAAAGCTTCATGGTACTTTAATTTTAGTGACATCTCCTGAATCACCCTCCTTAGTATCCTTATTAGTATAATCCATTTTTTTATTTACTTATATATGGGTGGGGTACCTATTTGTAGGTTTTCTCCCCCATATTCTTTCACACTCACCTTTTCCTCTAGTGTTAAAGTTAACACCTTTAGAGGGGAAGGGACATCTTGTGGTACTTTTGAAACCATCTTTGAGCAGCCTTGATCAACTATGACCTTAAAAATGGTGTCACCTTGAATGTTTTCCTCTATCTCTCCTTCAACACTTTCACCAAATTTTTTCAATTCTCTACTTTCACCATGATTACCTTGGACTAGTGGTTGTGTGATGAAATTATGAATGAATGTCTATGTGTTTAATAAAACTACTTCTTTCTCTTGAGGGACTTAAACTTACATGTCACCTCAATACCATCTTATACAACATTATATAAAGATAAAGGATCATTTGAGGTTAGGATGTCTTCCTCATCACCTTTTCTTTATACTATTGAGGGTCCATCTTCTATAAATAGGAGGATCATTAGGGCCTTCACTAGGGTTTAAATCCTTCCCCTTGGAGTTCCCTACCTAGTTTTTACCTTCATTTGAAACTTCATCATCACTAATATCCCTTATTATTTGTACATATGAGGTTTGGTCATCCTTACTCTTCACCAAGAACCCACTTGGAGGTTTCAGAGCCTTTTTTGCTTTCTTTTGTTTGGAGTGTTCTCCTTCTTTCTCCCCTTCTCTCTCAATTGAGTGTATCATTGGGGGAGGTGTAGTTCTTATTTGTTGCATTAGTGGAGTAGGTATAAAATGCATTAGATTGGCCATGGGTATGTCCATTAGAATAGCTATAATTATTGGGGTTCCCTCTCCTAAAGTGGATATGGGGGTGGCACTAGCCAATGTAACCTCTCTAGTAATAATTTTATTCCAATTTTTTATCAAGCTTGTTATCTTTGAAAAAGATAGTCTAGCCTTAGATTTCACTTATATTATTGATTTGATATCAAACATCTTAGTGAAATCAACATCACTAATCTTGCATTTTCCCTTACCTATCACTACTGGTGGTGGAGCCATAAGATCACCACTATACTCAAGGAGGAAACCTCTCAACTGCTTAATACACCTGAGATCCTAGAGGGAAAGGGTGTCAAAAGCACCAAGATCAACCTCATTTTCATTTAGCCACCTAAAGGCTCTTCTCATGATTTAAATTTTTTTAAAAGGGATGGAATCATTTTGATCCTTATTGAAGTCCACTTATGAGATGGTCCAAGATTCAATGTTTTTTTCACTATATATTATATACAGTATCTTCTTATCATCCCACATATCCTTAGGGATGGGGGTGATGTTGTATACAATAACCTCCTACACTGTCAACCTCATGTAGTTAAATTTTTTGATCCCTTCCTTGATGGTATAGTCAAACTAGATGTCTTCATAATGTGATTGATACAAAATCACATTGGTCACCATATTCACCAACCACCTAATATCATAATTGGCTTGAGTTAGCACTTATCAATTGCATACTGGTCCATTTTCTATTCTAATCCCTTCGCCCTAAGATTAAAAGGGAATGAATAATATCCAATTTGGAGTGGGAACTTAAAGGGATTATTTATCTTCTTTTCTACTATCATTTCATGTTGAGGCACCATCTATTGGCTCAACTCTATTATTATCAATTTATCATCCATGTACCTTATCAATTTATGTGGGCACCCTGAGTAACCACTCACCTAGATATATGTGAATGTATTGAATTGAATATAGGATGTGTCATATATCTCAATTACCCCCTTTGATACTTAAAACATTCTTTTAAGGATTCTTAAAGGAAATAATACACTCATAATGATGTTGATGAATCAATTATACACCGTTTAAGAGTTCTTATTGAAACCATCCATGGCAATTTATCGGTATATCTCATAAATTCTCATTCCATTGTGGTTTTTTGTGATCCCCTAGGATTTTATATTATGTATGAGACCATACAATAAATTAGAGTACATATATAATATACCTATAAATGCCTCTTTTTAATGAATTGTAGCTTAGAGATACACCATTTACCCATGTAGATTATCACTGTCGATAGTGGCCTAGTCTAACTTCTTCTACTTCTCCAATATTCATACTACAATCAAGAACATCCATGGCTCAAATTTTTCCATGTTGGGTATCCCATAAGCCCTGATGGCCATGAAAATAACATATTAGGGAAATTCATTGAACTCTACCTACTTTAAACTCTTAGACATCCTATAGACCTTCTATCTCTTCTTGGCCATCTAGAAAGTATTGATAATGTTCCAAATTGCCTTATCATTCTTCTCCATGTATTCTTTGCATTTCTCTATGGTGAGTGTAATTATATTAGGATATAGAGGAATCATGAGCATGGTAATGAGGGACATATGGGTGAAAGAGAAAATAAATGAATGACTACCATCGATAATGGTCCTAGTGTTGAGTTGGTACACTTGAGCACATGCAATAAGCAATTTCTAGTATGGAACAAACAAATGGAATTCTGGCATAGGGGTGATGTAGGTCATTCCAACATTAGTTACTATTTAAGGGGGTCTAACCATTGCAAGGCATTCAAAAGGACTACAAAATCTAGTCCCATTACATCCATATCCTTAATCCCATCTAAGATAGAGATAATGATGCCCTCTATAGGAGTTGAGGATGTTTCCATTTCTACCCTAGCTTTCTAATGTAATACTTCAAATTTTGATGAAATATTCACTCAAAAAACCCTCACAACACCTTTCAACTCCTCTAAAAAAACATAACATAAGGAGCTAAAAGAATAGCTACCATTAATTTGGAGGGTGGTACAAAATAAAATCTAAAAATTCATGAGGTAATCACCATAATCACATCCTCACATTGCATGTAGCTAAGGCACACAAATAAATCAAAGGCACAAATTTAATATCTAAATTCAAAGGGTGGATGTAAATGAAAAAATTCTTTTGTTATAATCATTTTCATTTTGATATTGGGGTTACCATTAATACTTTAAAGGATAGTAGTTATTCAACACCTATTGTGATTAATTATTTAAGCTTCATTATAAAAAAAGAGATGGAAAAACTATTCTTTATTTTAGACTAGGTGATCTATCTTGCAATACATGGAGCCATATGAGTGAAGGATATTTCATGGTACCTTTTTGGACCCTCAGGGAATTCTACACCTTTTTCACTCATTACTTTTCCTCTAATGCAATGGGAAATATGTCCCAAACAATTTACAGGATGTAAGAATGCCATGTGTCATTATTTAACTTTTAAAATTAGGGCGCTCAAATCTTTGGTGACCTTTTGAACTTTGTCCACTAAGAGGTAAGTGAGGCAAATTTCGAAAAGGTCCTAAAATCTAAAAGATCTTAAGGAGATACAATGTGGAATTTATTTCTTTATATATTTAAATACTTGGACCATGGAGAATTTATGTACCTTACCCACTCAAAGATAAGTGAGGCAATCTTCAAAAAGGGCCTAAAATTTACGAATCCCTGAGAACCCATCACATGTCCAAATCTAGATGTAAGCTCAAATTCTTGATCACCTTTTACCTTTGTGCCACCTTTCTTCAAACAAGGAATGGTGAGAGATCCTATCAGCCCCTAAGAATTTTCATAGGAGTCCCTTCAAACAAACATGTGTCCTTCATTTGGTTCATCAGGAAATTCCTCACCTTTGTCATTAAAACATGTTGAAAGTGAAATCCAACAATTTCATTGAGGGCCACACTTCCATCTTCTCACTGTGAGTTGTTCCACTATGAAAATTTTCACTCAAACCCTTATTTGAACTAAAGCATTTTTATTACAAGGGCCCAATTTCTCCAGTGTAATTTTGGTATCACCACTTTTGTGCATATTTCAAAGGTATCTCTTAGGATGTTATTAGAAAGGCCTTTAAAATATCACCCAATAGTTCCTTTCATGTATAGGAAAATTCCACTTGTTCCTTGAAAGAGAGATACACTATTGTGCCTATTTGAAAGGTATCTCCTATGAGATATTTTGAAGGGGAAATCCACTCTTGTGCATGTATAAAAGGTATTTATTAGGAGACACCTAAAAATATCACCTAGTAATGCCTTTTATTTAAAGGATAATTGCACTTATTCTTTGAAGAAAAAATCCACTTTTATCCCTCTTTGAAATGTATCTCCTAGGAGATACGTTGAAGAGGAAATCTACTCTTGTTCATGTTTGAAAGTTATATCCTAAGAGATACCTTGAAGGTATTATAAAATCTTTAAAAATATCACTCAATAGTACCTTCCTCTATAAAGGAAAATTCCACTTATTCCTTGTAGGATAATTACACTCTTGTGCATATTTGCAAGGTATTTCTTGTGAGATACACTAAAGGGGAAATCCTCCCCCTAAGTATATCATGATTAAATCCTAAAACCCTACAACATACTAAAAAGGAAACCATGGGGTCTTGTAAGGATAAGATTTTGGTAACTAATTTAATGGACCTAGTCATTGGATCCATGTCTCAAATCCTTGGACATAGTACTTAAATATGAAGAAAAGGCCTATAAACCAAGGCAACATGGAAAATTTGATTCTCCATGGAAAGGACCCTTTTGTATCATCAATGATCAACATGGAAATTATTTTAAAATAAAATATTTAGAGGGAAATGGCTTAGAGATCCCCATTAATGAGATTAACCTAAAGTATTTCTTTTGACTTCCTACCATTCCTATACATCTTATATAGTTTCCTTTCAAATTTTTTGTGTTTCCCCTCCTTGTCATTATTTTCCCCCTTATTTTCATTTCTTTGTTGTTATTTTCCAAATAAGTGCCATTGACATAAGTGAATACTAGGATCACCATGAATATTTTCCACATATTTAAAACACTCTCTAAATTATGGTTATTTACCTATTTATCCTATTATTAATGTCAAGATGATCTAGTATGTAGAGTTACCCATAAGGATTATCATAAATATTCTAATGTAATGCTTCAAGCATGTATGTTGTTCTTATCAATTATGGCACTAGTGTATAAATCCACACCTTCTAACCTAAAATCAATCACTTACCATTTTTTGTGTTTTAAGAGATCATCAAATAGTTGGAGCAATTAGAAGGTAGCCTCAAAACTAAAGGGAACTAGCAAAAACATCAACCTAGTTTTCCCAAAAAGGTAAAGAATTATCTTGAGATTTATTTTTCATCCATTTAGGTAATGGAATCTTCTGCATACTCTTCAAAAAGTGGAAATCATCCAAAAAGGTAGAGATCTCATGAGTCAAGCAATGGAGGGGCCCGTCCTCCTACATACACCATGAGAAAATCCTATGCTTTGGCCCCCACCTAAGAAAAATGGAAAGTCCTTAATACATTTCCAGCCATGAATAGACCCTAAAAAGATAAAGATTTGGTGATAGACTCAATAGATGATATTTTTGATGTAGACCTTACCCATAACCCTAAAAATATGAGTGAGGGTTATCATTCCCATAATCTCAACAAAGTTAGTAGGAAGGAGTATCCCTTAATTAGATGTAAAATTTGGGAATACACCTTAGCACAACACATGCTTCCCTATGTTCACCCTTGCCTTGAGATCATTGCCCTCTACACTAAAAATTAGGATGCCCAAACTAGTATAATCATAAGAGGTACCTACCTTAGGGTTAGGATCAACATAGAGAATATCATAGCAATGCTCTGAATCCTAAATGATATTAATTATATCATCTATAGCATTTAGAGCATTAAAAGCATCTAGGACTCAAAAGTGAAAGATAGGGCATGTTTCCTTAGATCCCTTCTCAACAGGAACGTCATAGAGGTGCCTCCCATGCCCTTTCACCTATTAGCTTTCCAGACATAACATGTAAAGGATACCCTATCCATGCTAGCATTCATCTTGGGAATCAATGATCAATCTAAATTCTAATAATTCTAGTTGGGAGTAATCTTTCTCATGACTATGGTAGAGAATATGAAAACTTTCTAGAAATATTTTGTTGAATCCATCACCTCCACCATGAGATAAGAGCTATATAATTTCTTGATAGCAAGTATCTTGTAGCATCCATCTTGCCTCATGCACTTAATATTATACTATCACTCTATGTTTTCCAAATATATTTAACTAAACATCATAGACATAGAGGTTTTGCCCAACATCATCACCCTAGTCACTATCTATACCCATGTCCTGTCAATCATGACAAACTCCTATGAGTTCTAAAAATGGTTTATGGATCTAGTTCTCATAGATCTTAGTGGGCAAGATGTCATCATGTGAATGACAAATAAAAAATAAGCATGGATCAAACATAGTATGGTCCTAGTTTATTGGTTTTAAGGGGGCCATTTCTCATTCATCCAAGAGCATGGGTTTTTAGGGAGCCTTTCTGACTTCCCTATATTCTAAATGATAGGACCTTGACCCTCAAGTTAGCACAATAGCTTCATAACATGGACACCTTTTATAGGGTAGGAAAGACAAAAGGGTTATATGGCATTCCTTTTTCAAGGGATGGCATCATAGTGAAGAAAAGGAACCAAGAATATCACCTCATAAATAAGCTGGTAGAGCTAAACGTGGACCTAATAGATGATAGATAGGATTGTAACCTAATGGGATATATAGTGGTATTAAAGCCTACCAATGCTCTCAAACATTAGACCTGACCATATATGGAGAAAAGGACGTCACCCATTTAATATATCCCTAAAATTTACTTGGACCTGGACTTGATGTCTTAAGATGTCCCCAAATCATGGGAATATTTTTATGATAAGGTCTGAGATTTTGACCTAACAAAGAAGCTATCCAGGATGATGAAGTAGTGTAAAAACACCTTAGGCTAGATCAAATATAAGAAGTATGCCTTCCTAAAATATTTATATGAGTTCAGTTGGTTACACACTAATTTATTTGAGGATGCCCCAGATGGGAAATTTTAATAGTTATGGGATGAGGCCCACCTAGAAGAATATAAATATATCATGGAAGGGGAGTCCACACTAGAGATTAACATGTTTAGAGATCATAAAGAAAAAGATACCCTAGAAGAAGTGAAATCCATAGTGGCCCAACCCCCATGAATATGGCCATCATCCCTACCCACTATACAATGGGCAGATACCAACAATAGGTTCCCTTTAAGCACCTCATGACTAGGCCATCTTAGCTTAAGTAGACTGAGGCACCAATTTCTAACCCACCAATGGCCCTTACATATAAAATGACTTGGCTTGTCTATCCTCTCCTTTATACCTCTACCTCTTTCCCCTCTATAGCTCTAGCATAATTTATATCAATGGCTACCACCCAATCAAGCACTCTGGCTCTTTCCATTACCCCTTCTTCATCTTTGATGGCCCCATTATAGGTTATGGTAACTATTACTACCTAACTTGACACTTCATTTCCCCTAATCTTTTCCTCATCCCCTAAACCCACTATTAGATCTAACCAATTCTCTTCCACCTTTCCCATGTTTTCCCTCATGCATTTTCTCACTCCCCTAACATCATCATCTACCTCATTCTCACTCATCACATAATCACCATTCTCCCCACCCCATGGATTCCCATAATTTTCACCTTCATCCCTTGCTATTCATTTCCTCACTCTTGTAGGAGTAGGGTTCACTACTTCACAATAGTAGCAAACCATCCCGTTAGCACTACCTCGAAGAACCCCTTTTGTGGGTGAAATCATCCAAGCACCAGATCAAATTTAGCAACAAATAGATGTATCAATGATAGCTTGTGAAACCTAGATGAAAAAGAAGATGGGAAATGGGCCAAAGCTAAAGCCCAACCACATATGTGATCATTTTATGAACCCAGACAATAGTCCCTCCTTGTCATCCATCTAACCCCTCAGGTAATTAATCCTTAAAAATATATGTAACCAAGGGATTGCACCATCTAAGACATTGGGCTTAACTTTAAACAAGTACAACCCATTAATGGGTTCAAGATTATGGAGAAAACATAGAGGTCATTTACTATGGACTATGTCAAGGTAGCTTGTTTCTTGGACAAAATAAACTAGGAGCTCATAAGGGTTAAGACCATAGCTGAATGCCTAAACGCTGAGGTTAAAGTCAAAGATAATGTCCTCAACCAGGTAAGAACTGACCTGCAAAGCTACATCACAATGGAAAGCTTCTAGGTCAAGGCTAGAAAGTGGATAAACACTAAGACTAAAATGCAAGAGGTGAAGGCAAAATTGGCTACATTTTATGAGAATATCTTTGATACAGAGTATGTAGTCCAAGTACTCAAATACCTGACACAACAAGACTCCTTGATCAAGGACGAAGAGATCTATAAATTAAAGAATGACCTTACCACTTGCCCTCAGGGCAAAAAAATCCTTCCCCTAATCTAACAAATATATAAGTCTTACAAGGAATGGGTCAAGGTCATGGTAACAATACTTAAACTGATGCTTTTTTTCTTTATTGACATACAAAATTTGATGTCCTAGGTGAGCTCATCTATAAACCAAGTGATCTCTTGCATCACCCTCAAGGTCCCAAACTCATAATCCTAATCCTAAAGCTTTGCAGTGCCTTTCTCAAGGTTTTATAGGACCCAAGTTTGGCCAATCGAAGGTAAGTGATAACAAAGTTGAATGAGTTCCTAAGTTATAATAAAGAAGCAAATAAATACAATGCATTCCATAATACCTTAGAATAAGTGGTCCAATAAAGGAATGGATGCATATAAAAATTGATCCAATTGGGGCTCCTCTCTCTTTCTTAATTGAAAATAACATTCTAATTGAGGATCAGCTCAAGGTTTGATTAAAACAAAAGTAGAATTACCAATCCATTTTCATGGCCCTTAGTCAAATGTTTGATGCTTCTAAAATGAAGAAGATTTTACACCCACTTTCCCAATTAGAGTTTTAGATGTTGGTGATGGTTTTAAATCCTAGGGAATATCTCCTTTATAGAGAAATATTACTTGGATAGAGCCTTCAAGCATCTCAATAGAAAGACCCAATCGAAGGAGGAAGAATAGGTGCCCTTGTAGGGATCCCTACAAAAGTTGTAAATGTCAATCTACCTAGAGTTTTTTAGGTTCTTTTATCTATACGTTGACTCCCCTATGAGTCAAAAATAATTATGGATCCTAAATCTAGAATTTATAGTTTTGGATCATTTCAATGTACAACCTTAGATTCAATCGATATTAATCAATTCCTTAGTGCCTCTTAGCTTTTCTACCTTTTCATCCCCTTTTCCATCATTGATCCCTTTCCCTATTTTTCATTTTACGAATTGCTAGCTTCTTCCCTCTATCTCCATTCTCATTTTTTATTCATGCTAAATAATGGCATTTCCCTAAAAAATTCATTCCCATTTTTTGGTTCAAGTGTCAAATATTTTTGCGAACACCCCTATGAGTCATAAAAAACTATGGATAGAAATACACATTTGTTATTTTAGATCAGTTAATTTATAGCTAAAAACTTTCTATATGGTTATAAGTTCCTTGTCACCTTCCAACAACCCCCATTTTAGCCTCTTTCTTCTTTATTCCTACTTTCAAATTTTGTCCAAGTCCCAACCCTCATGTGCTTTTGACACATGATAGCTTAGCACTCATCTAGCTCAAACACACTTTCATCTCACTCTAGAGAAATGCTAGTTTGACACATACTACCCCCACAATCTATCTAACCAAGAAGTCATCAGTCCCTATAAATAATAACAACTTGATGCATGTCATCTCCATGCTTGCTCGAAATCAACATTGGGATACCAGAGCTTAAACTAGTGTCATTTGACAAAAGTGTGGGTCCCTCCTTGTGAGCAAATATTTTAAAATACTTTAAGTAAATGATTTTTTTATATATAATGAAATGAAAAAAATAAATTAAAGTTTTTAATAATGTCGTTGAGGAGAAACAACTTATTAAACCCAAGATCAAAACCAGTTGACAAGATTCCAATAAACTACCCCATATTGCTACTTCTACATTTCCTTGATTTCTTTGTTAAGCTTAGATTTTCTATTTTGAATTATAGTTAAGTAGTCTATTATTTTTTCCATCTTTTCCTCTTTAAGCTTCACCTTGTAGGATATCAACATAAATACATTAAATGTCCTCATATGTTATACATTCCATGACGTAATGGAATTCTATTTCCACTAATCCAAACTTTAAAAATTGACAAACCCTCTCTAACCATTCCTCCTTTGGTGCTTTCTATCTCCTTGTTTCACATGTAAGATGGTGTGAGCTAGTTCTTAGTTGGGTAATTAACATTTTATCTTTCTAGTTTATCTCCACTGCTATATATTGTAGGCTTTTCTTGATACCATTTTTGTGAGTTATCATATTTTTATTTTCCATTATAATAGACTACAAATAATAGAAGTTAACAATTTTTATATTGTATATCTCATGGGTGTAAAATGATGATTTGTATGTGCCCCTTCATAACCTTATATATTTAGTCTCTATCTACAATCAAGAGGATACAATGTTCTATGTTATCTGGAGTGGGAAATTATTTTTATTTGTTGCTTCTTTATTTTTGCTTCTATAATAGAGGATATCCAATTTTACACATGTTTGAAAGGTATCTCCTAGGAGATACTTTGAAGGTATTATAAGGTCATTCTAAATAATACCTAGAAATATAGTCTTGTGCTTGAAAGGTATCTCCTAGGAGATACTTTTAAGATATTATAGGGGCATTCAAAATATAACACAACAGTGTCTTCCATGTAAATAAAATTTTCACTCTTATCCCCATTTGAAATGTATCTCCTAGGAGATAGATAACTTGAAGGTAATGTCCACTTTGTGCATGTTTGAAAGGTATCTCCTAGGAGGTACTCTGAAGGTATTACAAGGGCCTTCAAAATATAACATAGTAGTGCCCTCCACATAAAGGAAAATTCCACTTGTTTTTTGAAGGAAAAATGTATAAAATGAACTTTAGGATAAACAAATTAGGCTAAGATTTAATTATGATTTAACAAACCAAAATCTAATAAAAGATAAATTTAACATTAAAGAACAAAGACCCTAAGCATGTTAATTTCCAAATAAAATTCCATTGAACTTACAATATAGAAACACTAGAAACATTGGAAGGGGTAAAACCATGATCATCTAAAAATATGACCATGTATAACAAAAATAGGTGTGAATGATCTCCAAATTGGAAAATATCACTTGGTAGTGAGAGAGATTGGTTCCTAAAGATAATAGGAAATATTAAAGTTAGGGCATGAGAACACAGATTAATTTTTTTAACATGATAAAATGACCATGGTAAAAAAATAGTCTGAGGAAATCAATTTCGCAAAGAAATTATCTTGGGTGAATTATTTCGTAGCCCAAAGTGATAATGAAAAATACCTCAAAGGGTCTTTGCAAAATAGGTTGAAGGGTACTTTTAATATGTCCAAAGGGCACTTCTCATCGAAGAAAGGTCTGGAAAAAATTAATGAAGGGAAAAGGGCAATTCCAAAAAGGTCTAAGTGTACTTTCAAATAAACCTAATGGGTAATTTCAAAACTCTTGAATGTTACTTTCAAAAATCTTGAAGGGTAATTTTAGAAGGCTTAATGTACACTTCTCATTAGGGAAAGAGACCTGAAGGGCCTTTTCATCATCAACCATCTTTCTTTGTTTTTTCATTTCCCCATGCTATTTCATTTTAGAAATAAGTGCCATTAACACAAATGGCTGACCTACTTATCTTACATCCTTTCCCCTAGTTCTCTCAAATCCCTAAAAACATTGTCTAAAATATGTCTATCTATACACCTTACCTAAAATTAATATCATACACTCTATCATGTTCAAATTCCCATGATGATCATCATAAATCTCTGGCATATGGTTCTCCAAACTTATGTGAAACTGCTATTATTTATGAGGGCACCTCTTTCTAAAAAAATCCCATGATGGACACGCCTAATAGTGGTAATAGTTCATAAATATCCATTTTCTCCTTTCAATACAAACACTTGACACTTTATGATTTTGAAGAAATAATTGAGAAATTGGGAAGGAAATAAATAGAGCTTGTAGGATGAATTAAGTAGTAACCATATATCTAATATAATAGGTATAATTTGAAAAGGATAATTAAAATAGATACAAATATGGAGGCTTTTATGCCCTCATCTAGCAATGGCAATCATCCCTCAAAGATAAGAACTTGTAGTTTAGGTAGCAGAGGAGATTATACCTTTAACCACATAATGGACAAAGCCTATGCTTCAACATTTGTTCAAGTGAAGAAGAAGGTACCATATACTATACCAATGACAAGGGGACATTACAAAGACTGAGCTTTGGTAAATAATTTTTAAAATAATATATTTCACCTAAAATTGGACCAAAACCCAAATAATTAGAGAGAGGGTGATTACACCTAAATGATTGATAGGGTATGCAAGAAACATTATAACACATTTAAATACAAATTATTAGAAAACATGATGCCACAATACATGGTGACATAGGTATACTCATGCCTTGAGATTATTACTCTCTACCTAGGAAGATACGACACTAACACTAGAGTGATCATTTGTAATACACACTTAAGGGTAAAAATTAGTGTAGATGATATTAGAGAGAATCTCTAACTTATTTATAACCCTAAAACCATTGTCTGTAGCATCTAGAACCTCTAAGTTATCTGGTATTATTAGGTCAATCATATGGTAGGTTTCCTTATGACTCTACTCAACTATGAGGTTGTTGAGATATCTCCTCTACCCATGCATTTTTTGACATTTTCAATAGCATATGAAAGACACTTTAACTATGCTAACATTCAACCTAGGAATGGATGTAGATGTCAATGTCTAGGACTTTCAGCTAGGGGTGCTCTTATTGTTTAGATCAAAAGAAAAGGGGAAAAAATTTAGAATGCACTTTATTAAATATATTGTTTCCAAAATGAGGAATGAACTTAAGAATTTATTATCAATTAGTACCCTCTGATACTAATCCTTTTTCATGCACCTGATCCTACACTAGTATTCCCATTTCATTTCCAAGTATCTCTAGCTTAACACCTCTAATAATGAGAATTTTCCCCATGTAGTGGACCCCATCATAGTATGAACTAACATCCTATCAAATATTGAGGACTATCATGAGTTTTTAGAGTAGATTATGCCTCCAGTTCTAATGGATCTCAACCGAATGGTTGGCACTTCTAAAATGGAAAATTATAAACAAGTTTGGCTCTCAACCATTAAAGTCCCAACTAACTAGTTCTAGGGATCCCACTTCTCTTTCATACGAGTACATGGTTTCAAAGGAGAGGCATTTTGATTTTCCCACACATTTATAGACATAACCTTATCCCTTGAGTTGGCTCACCAAATTAATGTGATATACCTTGTATATGGGATTGGGAAGAATAAAAATGGTGTATATGATGTCATATTCACAAGGGGTAGCATTACAATGTAAAAAAGTTATTAGGGGCACCTCCTCATGACCAAGCTAGTGTAACTTGGCCTTGATTTGATAGATGAATTATGGGACTATGATTCGAAAGGATACATAGCCAATTTGAAGATTTTTAATGCTCCAAAGCATCAATCTTAGCCCTACTTAGAGTAAATGAAGTCACCAATAGAGGACATCACCTAAAATAATGTGGACCTAGATCAAACGTTATAATATGCCCTTAAACTATGGGAGTCCTTTTATGACAAGGTTAAAAAATACAACCCAAACAAAAATTTATCAAAGAGAATGAAGTGCTTGCTCACCCAATTAACTTGGAACATAAATAATAAAGTTGCCTTCATCAAATATAGGTTTGATATTAAAAATACAACTAAGGGTTTGTATGATGATGATGAAGATGAGAATTTTAATAATCTCTAGCATGATTTTCAACCAAAATAGGTTGTGTCTAAGGAAGAATCTACTCTTGAGTTCAAGATGGGTGGGATTAAGAAGAAGAAGAAGACACTCCCATGGAGGAAGCATGGGACATTCCCCCAAAAGTGGAAGTGAAATAATAAAAGTTAGTAGTCACCATTGAGAATTTACCAAAATAGCATTCTCTCAAAACCTCTCTTTGATTCAACATTGCATCAAGTTAGGAAGTGGCATTTCTCACTTCATTAACAATGCCCTCCAATATACTAATAAGAGAATTGTGTGCACAATGACTTGAAGAGTGATGTAAAATATTGATAATAATTTGAAATTATTCTTTTACTTAAAAATTTTCATATAATTTAACTTGTTTTATGAAGTCAAGTGTTGATGGTTTTGATCACGATTTTATTCAATGTTTTATTCAAGCAATGGGTCTAACACATTTTGTGTATATATTTATAAAAATAAAAAAATTATTTAGGAAATATGAGAAAAATAAAAATTTCATTTGACTACCTTGAACATGAATATATGTAAATGTGATCCCAAAAATCAAAATTTAATAGAAAACATACCTGAGATTGTGATCAAAATGTGGAATCAAGTTGTCAGGATGCAAGGTGGACTAAGGCCTGCACATCCTCTTATTAATATTATAAAATATAAAAGATATGATATCATACACTGAAACATGGCGTTTTGAATAAAATTATTTTTTCTAAAGGCACACACACTTGTTAATCCATAAAGGGCATACACCCTTTTGTCTTGGCATCACACTAAGTAAATGTAGGTACATGTTTATTGAAAAAAAAGGTATATGACCTTTATAAATAAAAAAATGTGTTTTCAAGTTTGTCATATTTTTCATCCCCCAAGTTTTTGCTTCTACCCATGTGGATGATGGATGTGGACCATCAATATTTAATAAAAATGTATTATTGAGTATTAATCATTCCTCCATTAAATTTGGGAGGTGGAGTGCAAAATAAATATGGATGAAGTGTTTAAGATCAAGTGTTGATGAGGCATGGGTTTATGACATGCCAAGTTGAAAAAGTGATTTCATGGGGATGATAAATGAATATAAAATTCATTTGTCAGAGAATGTGAGTAATTCATTGGGACTTGAGGGATGTGAGAGGAAAATAGGATTAATATATTTAGGAAAATATGAAAATTCTAAATTCTATGGATTTTAAAATTAGGAGTAATATTACATAATTATTCAACTAACAGAAAGTGATGTGATTTTGTGGGAATGGTTGTGATCATGGAATAATTATTTAATTGATC
This sequence comes from Torreya grandis, assembly GCA_037957365.1. Lineage (NCBI taxonomy): Eukaryota > Viridiplantae > Streptophyta > Pinopsida > Cupressales > Taxaceae > Torreya > Torreya grandis. Next base: position 2,444,494 of record JARHVA010001997.1, on the reverse strand, counting down.
ATGGGGATTGAATAGTGAATTGGCTAGGATTGTTAGTATGTATAAAATATTGATTAGATAATTTAGGATGATGTTAGCATGAATTTATAAGATAGTTAAAATGAACATTAAGTGTTTGATTTTAAGTGTCTAAAGTATCAATAGAATCACTATTAATGCACCTATTTTTTTATGTTTCATAATGTTTTTATATTTTTTAATATTGTAGAATAAAGTAAATGTGCATAGGATAAGCACAAGGGCACAATAAATAAAAAAGGAAAAACTTTATCATCCCCCATCCTTGTGAATCCCATGTGAAGTTTACGTGAATTAAACATTTGTCAATGAATACTCTTAGCCATTTGATTGGACAATCCTCTCAAACTTCACGGAATCAAATATATATATATATATATATATATATATATATATATATATATATATATATATATATATATATATATATATATATAATGCACGTGACAATTATTTAGACTAAAAATCTAATAGGATCATAGTACAATATTAATTGATAGCTAAAGATTATAGAGATTATAAATCCCCTACTTAACACATGGGAAACGACATTATTGCATCCCTTCCCTTTCCTATACAAATCTAATCTCTCATTCAATTGAACATTGTAATATAATTGGAGTTGTTTGCACTTCAAACTAGAAATGGTATCTTTCCTTACCTAAGTTTTATTTGTTTCTTCTTTTTTATGTCACTTATTTATTTATTTTATGTTATATTCAATTTTATTTGTTTGAAATACTATCACTTATATTGTGTGCTTATATTTAGGCAATTTCATGCTACACAATAGAGGGACCATGGGGTGGCTCAAGTGGGACATCATGGATATATGGAACATACATGAATATCAAAACCATTATGATAAGTTTTAAAGAAGATATTCATGTCATATAAATTAAATATGGTCTTTCTATAAACAATAATGTGACCAACACTATCTCTATCCCTGAACATAGACTATGTGGCGGTGAAATAAAGATGGTATAAATAATTTCATCTTCTTTATTTATTTAAATTACATATTTTTATCACTATAAAAATCATTAATCTTATTTTTGGGATTAAATATATAAAATTAATAACACATTTTTAATATAATATAATTTTAGATTAAGCATTTAATATTATATGTACTTATGGTTTGAATTATAGATTGATTTTTAGGAAAATATAATTTTGAAACAAATATCTAGACATTATGGTAACTATAACAGATCAACCATCCTTAAATCTTTGATGCTCACCACTAGTTTTAAAACATATGGTACTTTTTGAAATACTAGTGGAACTAAATTTAAGTTAAGTAGCAATGGGAATATTGTAGGCTTCTATGGACATCGGGGAGAAAAATTCAATAGTGTGGGAATTTACTCACTCCACAAATGAAAAATCTTAAATGGGTGATAACACATGGTATAACTATATATGACCATGTCTTATTAAATAATATAAAATAAGTCTCCTTCCCATGCCATATAGGCACAAGGATCCATAGTAAATTTTTATATATGGATAATATTTTTAATATAATATTATCTATGATAACATACTTTATTATAAAATTATTATAAATTAATTTTCATTAAAAAATACTTATGGTAGGAGCTATAATTATATTTAAAACTAACACAAAAACAAATAAATTTATTGTTTTAATACTTTATTTAAATTTCATTCTATGAACATAATTTCTTAGTATGATAAAATACACCAAAACACAAAGCACCTTTAGGTGGGGCAATAGAATTTATAACTATTTTTTATGTTTTTTATTCCAATATTTTCAACACCATTGTGATTAGAATGTTGAACAACTTTTTACAAATTTATATCCTGATTTTATTTCATTTTAAAATAATTTCCATGTTGCTTCTTAAGATGTATCAATGTTACCATTGCTACTCCTCCATACAACCATATGATTTGTAGTTTTTATTTTAAGATAACATATTCATAAATATTGTTAAATTAATTTTTTAAATTTGATTATAAAATAAGAATGATTTTTTAATCATTATCATTCAAAGAGACTAAGAAGCATAGATGAGGTTGCCACAAAGAAGAAAATTAAAAATTTAATTCTAACTCTCATCTTTCTTAAAAATCACACACACACACACACACACACACACACACACACACACACAATAACAACATGCATTTTTATATTGGTGCCATGGTAAAGTCAGTTATTTGCATCATTATAACACAATTACGTTACATTTTATAGGGTTTGATCAACATTTTTTTTCCATTCCCAGATAGAAATAAGTAGATTTTGGTAACAGAGCTAAAATGTAATTAATTATTTTTTAATCCATTATACTCAAAATTAAAATAGAGAGCATCATAGAATTTAAAACATCGATTCACAATTTGTTTATAAATAACAATTTCATTTACATATCTAAATATCTATAGGCATTACTTACAAGTGGAAAATAGTGCAATATCTATTTAATCTACCACAATTTGACTAGAGAGTCAATCAATATAGTTGTATCTCTTTTATCCTAGAGCCTAACACTAAATCTAAAAACCTATAGAAAATGATTAACTATTAGATCATGGATTGAAAGTCTATTATACTAATATCATAGAATATAGAAATAAATGAATAAATTGGTGTTAATAATTAAAAAAATATCATAGAATATACAAATAAATAAATAAACTAAGGTTAATTATAAGCAAAAATGGTAGAATATAGAAATAAATAATAAATAATAATTAAATGTTAAAAGTAATAAAGTTAAAAATAATGGTAAATAGTATTAGTTTAATTTAAAAATTGAAATATTTATTCAAAATAATATTAAATTTAAATTAAATAAAATTTTCATTTCTCTATTTTATTGAATTATAAGCATACTATAATATTATTATATTATTTAATTTTGTTTTTAAATACACAAATTTCTAATTTACAACTTCTCTATGGTCATTTCTCATCATGTTATCATGGAAGTTATGGTTTTGCATTTCTTAATTATCATTTTTGGCAATATAGGTTGTGATAATTACTCACATCTTGCAGTAGTTATTGGTAGTTAAGATCCTACAATAATTACTGGTATTTTATCTCCTCCAACAATTAGTGGTAGTTGAGCTTAGTGGATAACTTTATTTTATCCATGATTGTGAACAAAAAGTCATCCTTAAGTAGTTGTACATGCCAATCATCTAAAATAAGTAGAGGTTGAGCGAGGCTTACTAGAATATAATATTGTTTAATGAATGAATTTGTAAAAATGTATCTCTCATCAATATCCCCTCAAAAAAGGAAACAAAAAGTGTAGTCTTCTCAATGAAAGGTCACAAGGCACCCATATCAGATGGGTTCCCTTCTTTTTTCTTATAAAAGTTTTGGAACATTATTCATTTGGAGGTTGAAGAAGATACTAGATAAATCTTTAATTTTAATTCAATAATTAAATAAATAAATAATAACTTTCTAGTTCTCATTCAAAAAAATAAGGTACCACTAACATTTAGGACTTCTAGCGTATTAGATTATGTAATACCACCTATGAGATAGACTCCTCTATTATGGTTAATTGCATAAAACCTCTTATTGATTTCATCATTGGGGAAAAACAAGGGGATTTTGTGGTAGAAAAAAAATCACTGATAGCATTGTCCTAACTCATGAGGCTATGTATTCAATCCCCAAATCCTCAAAGTAGGGCATGCTACTCAAACTAGACATGTCGAAGGCTTACAATTGAATTTATTGGTGCTTTTTAGATGGAGGTTTTAGAATACCAAGAAAATTATTTGGAATTACATTTCCATCCCTAAGTTTTCTATTATTATAAAAGGGCCCCCAAAAGGCTTCTTTACATCTTCAAGAGGATTGATTTAGGGAGATCCCCTCTCTTCATATCTCTTCATCATTCTAGAAGAAACCTTGGGTAGAAGCTTGAGGAGAGCCTAGAACTAGGGCCTGATAAAGGCTATTTTGGTAGCCCATAATATAGATCCTTTCACCCATAAATAGTTCACTAATGACACTATTATCTTAGGATATGCTTCTATTGATGAAGAAAAACTTCTAAAATGGATTTTAAAAAACTATGGAAAAGTGTCCAACCAATGCACCAACTTTCAAAAGTTTTTCCTTTTCTTCATCAATACACCACCCATTCAATAGAGAAGAATTTCCAAAATAATTCTCTTTCAAAAAGGAAAATTTCTTGCAAACCACTTAGGCATTCATATTATTATGGGAAAAATGGACTCCAAACATTGGAACCCCTTAATTGATTACATCCAAAGAAAATTAGTGGGATATAAAGGACACCTCCTCAACCAAACAAGGAAATACTATCTCCTCAAGATATCTATTTAGAGAATTCCTGTATACCAAATATTTGTCTTAAAATTGACATCTAATATTGTCTCCAAAAAAAAGCTTCTTATGGAGAGGTATTGAAGAAATATTTAGATTTAATCTAGTTGTGTGTAAATAAGTTTGTCTCCCAAAAGCTAATGGAGGCCTTAGTCTGAGAAGCATAAAATCCATGAATAGAGTCATGTTGGAAAAAATAGGCTACCACCTAATGAAGGAGAATGGTGAATCAACAAGAATAATAAAGGATAAATACCTAAATGGGGAGGAAGAGTATGAATTCCTATGAGAAGAATTCCTTGCTGATGGATCAACCTTCTGGAAAGCCATAACTAGATGCAAAGATCTATTAAAGATTGGCATCTTATATAAAATTGGCAATGGAAAGAAAATTTATTTTTGGGAAGATTCCTTGATATCCCCCAACCCTTTCACCACCTAGGGTACTTGGTCTAGTTGGTATAGTTAGCTCAAGTAAAGATAGTGCTCCATGATTAATAATTACTAGGAAATTAATAAAGGAACAAAGTGTCATAAAGTCATCCTTAGTGAAGATACAACACTATAAGAATCTTATTCCATTCAAAACCTCAACCTAGCTTTAGAACATGTCTACATCCCTTCCATTTAGAAGGAAGTTCAATTTTTTTGGTGTGCAAAAGACAACAACTCCTACTCATTGGCCTTGGGACATGTCACCAACCTCAATTTAGAAAGCAAATAGAATCTCTAGAAAAACTATCGGGTAAAGAAACTAACTCCAAAAGTTAATTAATTTTTTTGGCTTTTGGTATAGAATGAAATTTTGATAGTGGACAACTTAGCCAAAAGGGGACTAATTATCCCCAATAGGTGCCCAATCTATCAAAGTGTGGAAGATTGTGTCTACCACATTTTTCTTGAATGGCCCTTCGGTCTGACTTTGTCTAATTGGTTATTAAATCATCTCACTAGGGCATAAGTCAAACTAAACAATATCTTATATATCATTATAGAATGGAATCCCCCATAGAATATACCTTTCCTAGTCTTCCTTTAGCATATTTCCCTTCCTCACTAGTTCCAGTGCATATCGAAAATTTGTAATGATGGTCTCTTACTCAATAAAATGCACTAGCTAAATAGCATCTTCTCCCACCTTTGCTAGACCATTTAAAAAAACTAGAAATCCTTCCCACATAAATACAAAAATATTTCCCCCCTTAACCTTAATCATTGTAAAAAATTGGGATCTATAATAGGTTTTATGTTCTCCATCAAAATATTTAATCTACAATAACACTATATGTAAGGCCCATCTAGATGGCTAGGTGAAATTGAATTTTGATGGTACCTAAAAGGGAAACCTATGATTTTTATTGGGAGGAGGTATTATAAGGAATTATAAAGGGTATATGTTGGCAACATATGCAGGTCCCATGGCATTCAAAAAAACCACCTAACTGAGGCCAAGTCAACCCTCTAGGGCATATAGTTAGCATCAAGAATCAACTATAATAGGATCATTGTAGAGAGAGATTCATTAATCACATTTAACTATTTATAAGGAAAATATATACCCTCTCATACTATTAAGGTCATAATTGATGATGCAAAGCATATTCTAAAGGGTACACCTCACTTTTAACTCATACACACTTACAGGGAAGGAAATAGGGTTGCCAACCTCCTTGCTAGTATTGGAGTTGACCTACACCTTTTAACTAACTATCATGATGTATGAAACATCCCCTATAATGTTATTAATGCCATCATTGTTGAAGGTACCAATGCGTATTAAAAAAATCATCTCTCTACATGTGCATCACCTCACCTTTATGGGGTGAATTGCAATTGCACTCATCTATAGTCATTTAAAAAGAAGGGGTATTAATTATTTTTATGAGCCTTCGATGGGACTTCTTACCCATTAATGCCACATTAGTTTCTATCCCATACATAAAATTCTTCTCTCCCATTTCAACTCTATGCTCTCAGTCTTCATAGGTGGCAATAGGGATCGAATGGAACTTACATCCTATAAGGAGGTCCACAAACAAATGAAAGTATGGAAGAAGATAAAAAAGGGGGACTCATGGAATTAAAAAAACATGTCACTAAGAATAATTTTAATATTGGCCTAGAATTCATAGTGGCTTTAATAAAGTGGAAGGTTACCATGCATGGCATCACCATTAATGTCTCAAAGGAGTTCATCGGTGATTCCATTAGAATGTTATGCATATATGCCAAGGATTTCAAGGTCTAGTCAAACAATCAAGAGTCCCCACAACATAATTTTAGGACAAGTCATTTTGTGTAGATAAACAAAAAAGGATTTTGATGGGCTGATCTCTCATGCTACTACCTGATATTAGACTTCAGATCATGTGATGTAGGATACCTTAAGGTTAGTATAAACTAATATTTTCACACCATTTTATACTTCTTAATAAATTTATTGGGTTCAAAATTAGTCTTCCCTATTTCCTACTAAAGTACCTTGAGAATATCATATTTCTTCACTAAGTGAATGATTGCAATCCCATACTTCACTAAGGTGTGATCCTCCTTATTAAGCACAACCAAGCCCTTTCAGGCTAGGAGGTACCCATTGAGGGTTCCTCTTCTAGGGAGGACTCCCAAGATGACTCCCAAATGGAGGATCCTATTGAGGGATCCCATTATCCTACTAACCGTACCATCTAAAACATATTATCATAGTCCGCCCTATATGAACTCCTCTCAAATTATTTTTATCCCCAAATTTAAACCTATTGAAATAAGGACCCCTATATAATTAGCTTGGAAAGGGAAATCCATTATTTTAGAGGAGCTATAAAGAAATAAGATCCACTAGAAATCTTTAACTCAAAGGAACAATAAGTAGACTTTATCCTAGATAAACTCATCTAGGACTAGAATGCATTACACAAATAGGATAAAGCAACTATTCAGGCCCTCATTCACTTTTATCAACCCCCATAATCCCTTTATATGAAATCACGAAAGGTTTCAAAATCCCCCCTTAGGGTTCCCCTAAGCCCCCCGCAAATAGTCTCCCATGCAAGCAAAATGAAAAAAGTACCCTAGAATGATCTTCCTTGATGAAGTGGCTAAAGGCCCTAGGAAATACACTCAGGATAATGTTTCAAAGGAAAAACCTGCCATCCCAATGAAGGACACTATTAATACTGATGACCCTCAGGAGAGATCTTACTCCTAGTTATATTATGGTTTCTTATTTTTTGCTTCTCTTATAAGTAATGTTAGTTTTTGATTTTTAACTTTTTGGCCTCAGTTGCCCTGTTAAAACTTTTGTTGTGCACTCTTGTGGTTTCAGGTCTATGTAAAACCTAAATTTTATCATGTAAAATAAAAGAATGGATTTGTCATGTTTGTGACCCTATTTTGATAAGCCCAAATTTGACAAGTTATATTTTTTATTGGTGTTTTTAAAAATTAAATTGCTAATTTTAATTCTACCTTATTTTTTTATTATATAAACTTTATTATGTTCCTTTCTATTAGTATCCTTATCTTCTAAACATTTGTATTAGATTTTTGTTTACATCAAAATGACACATTTTCCATCAAATTGAGGAAACTAATCTTCAAAGATTATTGTGTTGAAATATAATTAAGAGTTTGGAACATGATGGATGGAGTTAAAATTCTATTGGCAAATCTGTAACTACTGCTAATTGAATAATATTGACTTTGCCATCATGATTTGATATAGTTCAACTCCAATGTAAATCCCTTAGGATTCCTAACATAGATTACATTATTGTTAATATGGATCACATTTCATCTTATTTTATGTGTGTCTATTTGATTTTTAGGTGTAATTAATAATGGAAAATTTACTTACTGAGTGTGATCCATAGGAGATTTGTATGTCATGTTATGGTATGGAGAAAGGGTTATACATGACACAAAGGATTTTCTTGAAGTTTGATATATGTAGTATTATTCCTAGTTGTGTGGGAAATCAACTATTCTTGTCAAGTTGGGCACCTTGAGGAGATTTATGACAAAGTTTTATATAATTGAGTGAATGTATATCATGATAAAATATGTTGGTGATATTTGTGTGGGTTGGAAAAATGTGGATTTTTATGAAACATGGTTAAAACCTACACAAAGTTTCTAATTCCATCAAAGTGAGATCATATAATGACTTAATTATGCTTAGATCATTCAAATTTTTAAATTTATAAATAGTGGCCACTATTACATATTTGGTTAGTTATGGGAATTAAAATTAAAGTTTGTTAATATTATATCACTCAGCCTTATCAACCTATTATCTTTCCTTGACTACTTTTAGAAATGTATCTACAACTTCATAGGTAGATGTATTTTTAATTAAAAATATTTATAATAAATTAGACTCATGTTTCCATGAATAATAAAATAGTTAACTCCAAACTTATAAAGGAACACACATAATTGGTGGTTTCATAGACACCTAAATAATAATAAACATTCCATATATTTTGAAGGCAATAAGTGAGCATATAAGGGTTCAAAATTGCATTCTAGTATTTCTTGTTAATTTTAGATTTTTAAAAAGTAGATATATTTATAACTAAACATGAAATTGAGTTAAAATTCATCCATTAAAATGAATTTGTTGTGTAGGGGATATGTGGATATTTTTAGGCCCATCTGAACTTACATGTAAAAGTCACTAAAAATAACAAGGTCAGTTAACTCTATGTAGTTTTATTAGTTTTGCAGTCAACTCCAATGTTAGGTTGAGATTTATTTAAATAATTTTGTGAAATTTTTTTAATTCATTTGTGAATAATAAATAAATATTATTTATTAATAAATTATGATAAAAATGTGCCTTTGAAATTTTCTTTGCTAGTTATTCGTTTCATCATCTAATATTAGAGTTAGGTTCAATTATTGGAGTTAATATCTTTGTGAATTTGTATTGTCTTTTGAAATTATATTTTTGGGATAAAAATTACTGATTGAATAACATGTTTAAAATATGGTAAGAGGATGAGGAAGAAATGGATAGATGAACATGATTATGCAAAAATATTAGAGGTAAATAGAAGAATTCACTACAATTATCACACATTAAAGACAAAGGAAAAAGGGAGATGAAACAAAGGAAGAAATAGAAAAGGAAGAAGAAATTTATAAAGAAGAGGAAGAACAAGAGCAACAATAATCAATCAAATAAAGTATGGTTAGGTCCTTAGAGGGAAGGGAATAAGGAATCAAGGTGGAAGTTTTAGAGAATGGAGGTAGTTTAAAACTAGAGGAGTTGATAGAGTTTCTAAATAGTATGGATATTTCTTTGATTAGAGAAATATGAAATAATAAAATAAATTAAATTTTGCATTCAAAAAATTTAGGCATCATGCAATGATTTCATGGGATCACTTTCACAAAGAGAGATAGTGAATGGGTAATGAAGAGATCAAGACTTGGAGCAAGACTTGGAGAAAGATAGAGAAGAAGATGAGAAAATAATTAATATTGATTATGCACAAACCTTATATATAATATTTAAAATTTTGAGGAAAAAATATAAAATATTTAAATACTATGGTGATGAATTTAAAAAATAGAAGTATAGATGGCTACAAGGTGTGTAAATGGTTTAAAATTTTTCTATTAAAGATGAATTAAGCATGCATATAATAAATATCACATAAGAGGATTACCAATTATGTTTGAAGGTAGAATAAAATTAAAATATACATGATTATATAATATAAACTTGGATAAAGGGGTAAAATCATCTCCAGTAAGAGGATGAGGCTGGATTAGTTCCACTAGAGGATAATCATCCTCTAGTATAGAGAATCAAGAGGATAATAGACAAAAGGTTTCAAAATCAAGAAAGAAGAAGAGAATTTAAAAGAGTAAGAAACTATGGTGGATTCATAGGATGGAATAGTCCACATAGACCTTATGACTTCTATAGATGTGGAGTATAAGGGCACATACCATTTAAGTGGCCCCACTATCAAGAATAAGAAATGACGAATATACTAGTATAAGAAACAAAAGTGTTGAAATAATTTATAGGTGCTATAGTTGATGAGTTTATATATGGTTTAACACCTAATAGATAAATTCATCACTATATTTATTTGATTATAGTATCAACCTTACCCAATCAAGAAACTAATAGGATGAGTCCAAAATAACATACAAATTTCAATAGACAATTATTATACCTCATCGAGATGATGTGTGTGGATAGTAGTGTAATCAATGTAAATAACACCAAATACATATTCTATATACCTCACCTATATTATATTATGTTTGGGGTTGTTTGAGCTAAATACTTTACTAAAATTGATTTATAGAGTGGCTACTGTCATATTTGGATTCCTAAAGGAGGTTAAAGGGAAAAATATTTGATACTAGGGATGGATTATATGAGTGGAATGTGATGCCATTCAGATTGTCTAATGAATGAAACACATTTATGAAGATGATGAACACAATGTTATGATATTATATTGATAATTTTGTAGTGCTTTTTTGATGATATTTTCATATTTAGTAAGAGTAAAAAATATAACTTAAAAACATTTGATAAAGGTATTATAATTATCATGAAAGGAAAATATATATGCCCATATGAAGAAGTGAAATTTTATCCATAAAAGTTTGGTATTTTTAGGATTTTTAATTTTAAAATATTGTGTAATAATGGATGAACAAAAGGTAAAGGCAATTAATTGAGTGTCCTATTTAAAAAAAATCATATCATATGTAATAAGTTTCCATGGTTTAACATCTTTTTATCCAAAGTTTATTAATAGTTTTACTGGTATTTTTTCACCAATAAAATATTTTATGATGGGAAGACAAATTGATTTGACAAGGGTAGAAACATAAATCTTTCAATAATCTAAAAAGGAGGCAACAAAAAACATGTTTTAGCATTACTAGATTTTAACAAAGTGCTTGAGGTAGATTGTGATGCTTCACATGTAGACATTGGTAATATTTTGAGATAATTAAGGAAGGACACTATAATATTTAAGTGAGAAATATAATGTGGTAAAAAATCATAATTATGTACATGATGTTGAATTTTATGTCATTATACAATCACCAAGACATTTGAGGCATTACCCAATGCCTAAAGAATCTATCTTATTTACCAAGTAGGTGGCCTTGAAGTATGTGAATGCTCACAATTATTTAATTAGTATATGAGACAAATTGGTGTCCTTTTTTCGTGGATATAGTTTTGTTTTGAAACATAAATAAGGAAATAAGAATCAAGTAGATGATGTTTTGAGTAGGTGAGTGGCACTGTTAACTACTATAGTGAGCGAGGTAGTTTGATTTGAGGTTTTTAAGGAGTTATATGATAAAGATATAAATTATAGAAATAAATATAAATAATTCATAAATAATTTATTAAGTGGGACATGTGCTATTAATTATTATTATCTTTTATAGGATGGCTATCTCTTAAAATAAAAATAGTTATGTATTTTGGTTGTGTCTGTGAAAGATAATATTATAAGATAATTTCATAATGGTTTTTTTATGGACACTTTGGTAAGAATAAGATAATACATTCAATGGAGGAAAATTATTATTTTATAAGTATTAAGAGATATGCATAATGATATGTTTCAATATGCAACATATGTCAAATGGCTAAAGTGCATGAAAAAAACATAGAACTTTACATGCCATTACTAGTACCAAGAGAACCATGTATAAATTTGAGTAAAAGATTTGTACTGGGGGAAGAAAACACATATAGTGGTAATAATTCTATTTTTTTTAGATAGGGTTACCAATATGGTTCATTTCATTACATGTAATAAAACAAATGATGACACTAGAGTATCATATTTATTTTATAAAATGGTTGTGATATTGCATGGTGTTCCAAAAACCATTACATTAGACATGAATACAAAATATATAAGTTAGTATTGGAAGAATATATGGAATAAATTAGGAATTATACTGAGATATAGTAGTGCATACCACCCAAAAATAGATGGACAAACAAAGGTAGAGAAAAATATATTGGGAAATTTGTTGAGATTCATACTTAGAGAGAAGCCCAAGTAATAGCACTTGGATTTACGATAAATTGAGTTTGAATATAACAATTTCATGAATAAATCAAAATAAAAATCACCATTTTAGATTATTTTTGGCATAAATCCTAAGTTCATTTTATATTTTATGTGGATACCAATAGCAAATGAGGTTAGTGATGATGTAGAAGCATTTACAAATTATATAATTGTGTTACAAGAATAAGTGAGAATAAATCTATATGAAATCAATGAAAATTATAAGTCAAAATTAGATGTAACAATAAAGACAAATGTATTTTAATAAGTAGATTTAGTGATGGTATATTTTATTAAATAAATATTTCCCCAAGGAACATATAACAAGATAAAGTACAAGAAGATTAGTCTATGCATAATTGTGAATAAAATCGATCATAATAATTATGAGGTGTGTTTACAATAAAATTTTTATATTTATCTAGTATTGAAGTTTCTAGATTTATATGAATCTAATGTAGAATATTATTAAGGGTAACAAGGTTAATAAGTGGATTGGAAGCAATAGGTACCATAGAAAAAGAATGAAAAGGTAACATGGATCCTAGATTGGATGATAGGGAATATAAGAGAAGGAATCTATAATGGGTATTTGTTACAATGGGAAGGACTGAAAAAATAAGAAAACATTTGAACTTTAGATTTGGAGATGAAAAATATTGAAAATAAAAAAATTTAGGTGTATAATCAAGGCAACTCATAGGAGCTAAGTTGTTTTTGACCATAGGAAAATAATGTATACACATATCTTATGAATGACGTAACTCTTGATATGAGAACCCACTTGAGATCATTTTTTTAATTAATATATAAAAGATGGGAATTCACAAATATCATGATTTATCTAGCTATGGTACATTTACATATATTTTTAAGGCCATAAGTGACCATTTAAGGGTCTATAATTACATTCTATTTTTTTTACAATTTTGGAATTTTGAAAATAAAATATCTTTCTAACCAGCGATGAAATTGAGGTAAAATTCATTAATTATCAAAATTTTTTTAGGGGATAAGTGGATATTTTAAATTTCATTGAAACATCCATTTAAAAGTTTCCAAAAATAGCACGGTCAATTAAGACTAGGTAGGTTTTTATTTTTTTCAAAAAAATTGTTCATGCAAGTCAAATCAAATTTTGATTTGATATTTATTTAATTATTTTAATTCATTCATGAATAATAATTTAATTTTATCTCTCAATGAATTCTAATAAAATTTTACCTATTGAAATTTTCCTTTGCTAGTTCTTAGTTTCATCAGTATCATGCCCCAAAGGTAAAGTAAGACAATGAAAATGTGATATCCACAATGTAGAATTTATTCCTATAATAAAATATATAAATTAGAAAAAAATAAGTATCACACATTCTCTTAGGATGACCAAATATATAAAATTAAAATACATAAGCAATATGCCCCCCCGAAATTCATGGTTAAGACCACTGTCAAACTAGGCACCAACCAACTAAAACATAATTAGTAACATAAATGATAGGGATCATGGATCCAAACAAAGTATATTAATAAATATGATAGGGTAAATGTTAAAAAAAATAATAAATCACATTAATCTTGTACACATTTTATTAGATGACACATAAGTTATTCAAACAACATGCAAGGACATGAATTAGAAAACATGAAAACACATGAGAAGACACGAGGATTCTCTATGGATAAACACATGAAAACACCCATAAAAACAATTAAGAAACCTTAAAATACAAAAAATAATACACAATAAATTAGTAAAAATTCAACTAACATGTGTAATATAACCAATATAGCTATGGTATAAAGATGTAACATGCAAGACATAGATATTACCAAGATATAATTAATGTAAGTAGATTAATATGACAAATTTTAATAAAATAAATTTATTACCAAAAAATAATTGTAGGAATATTTATTTAATGTATACATCTGATAGTAATAAATGTTGTGCAACATTAAAAGTTCATAATTATATGTAACCTATATATCATGTATAACACCCACAGAAATAAATACCATGAGAAGTGTGTGTGTAAATCATGGATATGTAAACCTATAACATATGCAAAAAAATAGAATATATATTACAACATCATGAAACAAATGTTATATTTTTTATTATAAATCAAAAATCAAATTGAAATGGTACCACTAACCTAATGATGTATCCTCAGATGGAACAAGACTAAGAAGAATGCAATTCAAATAATAAGATAAACACAATTGATATACCATTAAAAACCTATTGGATAAATTATGATGTTCTCAGATGTATGGATGTAGTTACAACCTTTTTAGTGGATATACATGATCAAATATACAATATCTCCCCTTTCTAAATGGATGGTTTGGATTGATAAATGATGGGCATGATGTTTGAGTGGATCTCTAAAATGGAATTTCACCTCATTTTGTTATCAAGACTTTAACCTCAATATTTAATAGAGCTTCACTACACTAGTTGATCATGTTGAAATTAGATGGAGAGTCCTCTATTTTTAGATTTGGCTAATGGATGTAGAATGTTGATCTTGGAGAAATATCTATGGTTGAGGATTAGTCCTCCATCTCATAAATATTAGATGTGGAATGTGAAATAAAGAGGAATGAAGTGTATAATATGAGGAGTTTTTGATACATGGACTTATCACATTCCTTGTTTAAAATGGGATTGCATGGGTATTATAAATGAATATAAAATTCATTTGTCACGTAATGTGAGGATTACATTGAGATTTGAGTGATGTGAGAGGAAAATATGATTAATTGATTTAGGAAAATAGGGATATTTTTAATTTAACGTATTTTTGAATTAGGAAATAAATTAGTTAATTAATCAAAGATTAATCAACTAATTATAAGTGATGTGATTTTGTGGGAATGGTTGTGATCATAGAAGAAAAAATTAATTGATTAGGTGGGATGAATAATGAATTGCCAAGGGATGTTAGTGTGAATATAATATTAATTAGATTATTTAGGATGATGTTATTTTAGATTAATAAGATAGTTAAAATTGACATGAACTATCTCATTTTAAGTGTCTACATTTTTCACCTCTTTTACAATGCATTGCGAGACACAATGGCCAGAGTAAATATTTTTTATATAAATAAGAAGCTAAAAAAATGTGGGAGGATGAAATTTAGATGATTATGATGAAATAATGTGATAGGGATGACTCCCCCTTATGAGGTTATATAAGGAGGAAGGATATAATGGTCTCTCAAAAAATTAGGAAGAAGCTATAATATAAGAATCAATGGGTGGGTGATGGAAAAATAGGGGTGGGATGAAGGATGTGATGATGAGACTAGCCCATCGATGGGATTAAACCACTTGAGATAATGATTTTATGATTTGATTTATGATGAAGATGGATTGAATTTTTTCTAAGTAGTGAATATTTAGGGCAATTACATCTTGAGATAAGTTATACAAATTAATTTTACATAACTAAGCCATATGTGGGAAAAATATCTAAAAATCCTATGATTTTGAATGTGGAAATGATCTATCCCAATGATGAGAGTAAGATTGACCTGACATAAATAGGCTAAAAGATAGAAGATAGGATTGGATGGATTATTAGTTTATTTATTGATTTATTTTCTAGTATGGATCAAGGATTTCACATATTTCATGGATTAATGATGAAATGACCGTCTTGATGGATGAAAATAAGATGATAAGTAGACGTAAATGTATGTGTGAATGGTATAATAAAATTTCATACAATACAAAAGCCACAAAATATAATGAATATAAGAGTACCTTAATATGGTATAATAATGATTGAAGAATGATTTGGCTAGATTTGGAGAGAATTAGATAAATTCTAGAAGAATAAAGTATGTGGAAAATGAACATATGCACACATGAGTTGTGAGAATAATTGTTAGCTCTAGATAATTATCTACAAGTAAATATTGTTGATATGAATGGATGTGGAAATAAGAAAAATAATGGTTGAGCCAACCCCATAAATTCCATGGGATTGAGTGTTTGACTAAAGAGTCCAAATAGACCTTAGGGTGATGTAGTTATCCCGAGAAAAGAGAAATATGAAAAGTAAAAGGTGAGGAAAATGGGAATGATGTTGGTTGAATTAACCTCAAAAACTTCATGTGACTAAGTACTACATACATATTCTAAATTATCTTCATTCCAATCTAGTTATCCTATAAGGGAGGTCTAAAATGGTAAATAATGAAGATGAATAGATGATCGATATAGATCTAATGTTATCAAACATCAAAGAGGGATGAGACAATTTGATGTGGTGAAGGATGACAAAAATTATTTAATTTGATAATAGATGGCTTTTTAAGGTGATAAAATATTTCTTTATTACATCTCCACATATATTTTACAACATAATATTTTTTTTTGCACAAAATGGTATGAACCATTATATAAAATACCATGATCCCCTCATCATAATTTACATAAGTATTGACCCTCGATCCAATAGACAAATGAAAATATTACACCAAGATTGTTAAAAATTAGGATTACATTTCTTGTTATATGTCCATGATGTACTCAAGTATAAGCACAAGAAATAACCATGATATTTTAATGCCATGTTGACCCTATTAATACAAATGGGATGAGTCAAGGCACAACATGAAAACCAAGCATACAATCAAGCAAGAAAACACAAACAAACTTATAAATAAAAACAATATAAATCATCTTCTCATTAATATATTTTCCATTGAAATAATTGAGTAATAATTAATTAATTTATTCAATATCAAAAACTTGATTTGTTTATGTATAAGGTAAGCTTAAAAATATTATGAAAAAATGAGTTGGTTAAAAGACTAAGTAATTGGTAAAAACTACCTAGACAACCAAAAAATTAATAAATCAAATAAAATAAAATATCTTTGGATCATGAAAATATTACAACAAACACCCTATTGATCCAAAGGAGTATAACAGATGAATGAACTAGACCAATGAGTCTAAATTAATCAAAGAAACTATATCATAAGTATAATTGGTGCATTGTAATTCTAGCACTAGCCAAAAATATATGCATCTTCATAAAGGAGCCTACCTATATGAGTTTTTTAAAAATATATAATGAAAAATATCAAATTCTTCTCATCCATGATGATCATCATACTATACTACAATAGAAGACAATCGAGCATGACCAATTACATTGATCCACATAAGGTCCCACACATGAACCCATAAAAGTGACAAACCCATATTATTTATAACACATCTCCCTTATATCAATAAAATGTTCATGAACTTTGCTAACTCTCAAGGTGATAGAAATTCCTATCAACTTGTACTATTACCAACGCTTGATTGAGGACCAACAGATGCAATATCTTCTCCCCCTATCAGGTGAGAGGTGAGAAGCCATGCACTAAGATAATCAAAATAAACTAATAATTTATGCTCCATGTCATGAATATCAAATTTTTTATTCCAAAAATGGAACCAAAAGCAATAACATAAGACAAATAACTACTACAACAAAAATTTCTTGTCTTAAGCCTAATGGTTCGTGCAAGATGGGTAAATCACTAATCACTCAAACTATGGTTTCAGGCCCATCAAGACCATAAAACTCAACCATATATGATTCCTCCTAATTATAGGATGTGTTAGAGTACCAATACTAACTATCACAACCAAAATATTGACCACTATAATGATCCACATAATTATCCTTAACTTTATTTTTATGTAGAAAGCATGGTCATCAAGAAGGACATACATCTGCAAGATGTCCAATAACACTAGATTTGAAACATTTTGGCTATTTTATATTTCAATGAGATCCAAAAAATCTAAATCACTCTAATAATTTTAGGAGTGCAAATAATATTGATGGCGACATCTTCATTTAGAAGACCTTATAGAGTGTTGATGTGAATGTTGTGAAGATCATTGAAAATGATGTGGAGAATGTCTATGAGAATGTTTTGGATAATGCTTCTCAAAATATCATTATACATAGTTATGACCTATATTATGGGACCTATTATTTACATAGGGATCCTCTTTAATATGTGTACTTTTATTCTTTGTAAATTATCTCTCATGTTGAGTTAATAACTCATGGATGGTGTCAAATGTGGCACCATTAAGCTTATCACTAAACTGTAGCATTTCAGCAAAACTGGTGTATGTAAAATTAAGATCATTTAATGTGATGTAAGTCAACATTTCATCATAAATTTTACCCATTTTATTATAATACTCTCGTTTTAGTGTTTTCATGTGAGAGATATATGCAGAGACATCTTCATTATCTACCACTTTATTGCTCAAAAGTTGCATAAGAAGGTTACTCTTTTTATATGAAGGTTTCTTATCATATAAATATTTTAATGATTTTCATGCTTTTAATTCACCAATTTTAAATTCCTCAATATTAATGATAACATTTTTAGTGAAAAATGATTTATATAGGGTGAGTGCATGTTTATCACATTTCTAATATTCAACTAGTTTTGTTTCTTTGGTTGGTGGTGTGGTCTTTTTCTCAGTGATTTCCCATAAATTGTTTAATATGAGGGTGTTATCCATGTTTATACTCCATTATTTATATTTTTAGGTGATGATTTACCATTTATATAAATCAGACTGATGATTTTAGACATGATGCTTAAAGTAGAAGCAAGTCAAGAAAAAGGGAATGATATTTGAGGTTTTGCCTTTACCTTCAAAAATAGCTTTTGTTTACAAGATTCAAGTATATTCAGACTTGTAATAAAATACACCTTATATCACTTATTTAACCCAAAAATATATTTAGAAGGGATTTGAACCCTAGACCTTTCTAACTTCCAAGAGTTTCACAAAAAATCTTCCACTAATTTGTTTATAATTATTTATAGAATAAATATAGAAGATCTACTATTTCAACATTGCATTTTTATGGTTTTTCAAATAAAATAAATACATGCATGTGAAATTAATTCACATAACAAAATTATTTAATGGAAAATAAAATAATTCACCCATAATTTTTCTTGGAATAAATAAAATGTATTATGCTTTCATTTGTTTCATCACATCCATGCCAAAGTGGAAGAGTGTAATATTAGATTTTAAACACAAGGAATTATGAATGGATTCTTTATTTATTTCTCTATTTTATTCATATCTCTCTATGTAACTATGGGGAATACTAATGTACCTCTCAGGATCATAAGGGAAATATTGTGTTTGCTTAGTGAGCCAGTGCCTAGTATAAGTGCCTCTCCCTCCAAAAATTCAAAATAAATTAAATTTTACTCAAAATTTTAAGCACTATACTCACATCATGATGCAATTATTATTTCCCTAATCAAATATATATTCCTACCAACAAGATCATGGCCTCTTTCAATTGAGACAATATTTTATGTCATGCAAGGATTTTATAACTATTGCACCCTATTTTACATACAATAGAGAAATTATATTTTATTATATATTGTAATCAACTATATAAAATTCACCACGTTTCTGTAAATCAAAATGTTTTTGTAAACTATGAACTTAAAATTAACATAATAAAATACTTTGGGTTTATAGAATTGAGCCAAAAACAAAAACTAGAATATAACATTCATGGAAATTGGTTACCAGATATGAGTAAAATAAGTTCAAGACACATATTTGACATCTTCAATGTTCATCACTACATAAAAATCTATATGAGCTTAAACAATGCCTTAGTATAATTCATTTCCATAAATATCCTAGATCTTCACCTCATGCATCATAAGATTATAGGACCTATTTTCATGCCTATCTTTCAGGTGGTTTAGTGTAGATAAATTGTTTGCATTGGTTTTATTTAGAGCAACAACAACAATAACCCAATCAATGTGAATGTTTTGCTTGAATTACTAAGCTATGATACCACTAATTACCCTCAAAATAATGAAGGAAAAACTAGTTAATTTATTCAATTTCAAAAAATCAATTTATTTATGTATAAGGTAAGCTTAAAAATCTTATGGAAAAATGAGTTGGTTAATTAACCAACTCATGGGTAAAAACTACCTAGGCAACCAAAAACGTAATAAAAAAACTAAAATAAAATAACTTTGGATCATGAAAATAATCCAACATGATCAAGTCAAAATATATGTGATAATTCTTGATAATATTGTTATTTGGATGATGCCCCCAATAAAGGATGGATGAAAGGGAATGAATTGGGCAAAGATATCTATAAATAAGCTATAAACTTTGATTTGTCCCAAATAGGGTGAAGGTTTTAAGCTTGGATTGATGACTTTGACCCAAATAGGATGGATGTGGGAATAAAATATCCCAAAAATATATAATGATTGGATCAAATATTAATCAAGGATTATTGAGTAGAATGAGGACAAGATAAATGTTTTTAAGATTTTGTGGCTTTATATCTATTCAAGAGATATTTGGACTTTTCTATTTTTATAATTTTTGGATGTTTTTGAATTTTTGGATTTTTTTTAATGTTCTAAGGATTTTAGGATTTTATGATGTTTATGATTTTTGAAATTTTATAATTTTTTGGAACAAGTATATACAATGGGTCACTAAGAAATGGAAAAGATGTTCTAATAATGGGATGGGATAAGATAATGGATGGAATAAATGAAAGGATTATGCTAGATGATATTTAATGAGGATGGAAATTGACTTAGAATATCCAAGGACATGTCATGTGAAACCCAAGTGTCTAGTCATTGTAGGACTGCATGGATGACATACCTAGATGCTTCCCAAAATAAGCCTCAAAACATCTTCCACTTCCTTAAAATGTTCAAGATGGGAGGAAAGATGGGTATGATAGGATGGAAATGGATGGAGATAATATTAGGATTTATACTGGATTTGATGGACAAAATGAATTCAATGAAAAAGATGAGGTCACCATTCCCCTTTCTCAACCTATGGGTTTATCTTTTGATCCCATTGCCTAAGGAACAAGATAGGTCTAAAAACCATTATCTAGACTACTTCAAAGATTGGAGTTTGTCTCCAAACATGACATAGATTTGGCCACCTTTTTCTAAAAATTAGGAATCACTTATATCACCAAAAAATAAATTCCAACCATACCTTTGGTAGATTATCCCACCAATTCTATCATCCAACCTGCTATCATATCAAATAAACCAATAAAAACCTCTACCAACACAACCATTTCTTAGCCATCTAAAGCAACCAAACCCTAAACAACCAAATCATCATTTATCACTCCAATCAAATCATGTAAAAAACATAACATCTTCCTTATGTAAAGCCTTAATCACCCATCCTTGAGACTGAATCTAACCTAACCAAACCCACCAACCAAGAACCAAACCAAATCAACCAAGGAGGTTAAACCAATAAATGGCCATAAGGATAGAGTTTTTCCCTCCGCAACCTTGACCTTGATATTGGGTCCTCACCCTTATAATTTGATTAGGAATCCAATTGTTCTAACCAAAACCTAACGACCACTTTTGGTTACCCCATCACTCCTTATTTTTGACATTCCCATTTTAATTAAACCATTAATAACCAACCTAGATACCTTGACATCTCATACCTCCAACTTATCAAATTCCTTACCTATACCAAAATCATAAATTAAGAACTCCACCTTACCCAAGACATCTACCACCAAGCTTGTTTCTAAAAATACTTCCATCTCACCAAGCAAAGTTAGAACCTCTAAACCCTCACAAACTTTAGCTGAGTCTTACTCAAATATTTTACAAAGGTTACTACAATCCTCTTATTTGAGCTTACCTCCTATCCAAAAATTTTACCCTCTAGGTATAAAACCCATCTAGTATAATGACCTACAAGTATGCACCTATCATAAGACATCTAGGTATGATAGAGAATTTCAAAGATCTTCAAACCATAATCCATCAAATCTATGATGAGGATGATCTATTAATAGATGAAACCCCATGATCCTTCTAATAGTTTGAAATAAAATATTCCAATATCCAACACCTACCTAGTCCCCTATTCTCACCTCATAGTGATGAGGAACCAAACAAATCTCCTACCCCAACTTTTGCCTCCATCCAAACTATCTATGTGGTCACATGATCACACACTCAATAAAAGGATAAGGAGAAGGCCAAAGTGTCCATCTAATGGACATACCCTTCTTCCACCTCCCAACTAAGTCAAATTAAAGCACCATAACCTTCAGCTAAACCCAACGTATCTATCTTAGGTGCCTCTGAATCCAACCCCTCTAAATCAATCATAAGATAGGCTCTCAAATAAATTTTCCAAATCTTAGAAAATATTACCATATATGGATTGATTTCTACCTCATCTCATCATCGCCAACCAATGATCAAGGCATTATAATCAATAAAGGTCCATCTTGAAGACCCTCAACCTATGGAACCCTTTATTAGAACTCTCTAAATTTCCAACCTTGACACCTTTAAGGATTAAAAAATACCTTATATCCACTGTGATGGCTCATATCCCCCTCTTTTCATCACTACCTACATCAACTAAACCTATATCAAATGGTTTATGATTGATGTGTGATCCAACATTAATATCATCTCTTCCCATGCCTATGATCAACTTAAACTACCCAACCATGTCATGTCTAAAACCATGACCATCCTATAATCCTTTAATGATACTATGGGAACTACTCTAGGAATTTTTGTCCTTCATATCTATTTATGGCCTCACACACTCCATAAACTCTTCTATGTGGTATAAGGTGAATTTTGAAATAAAGTTTTGTTTTGTATGACCTTGGATCCTTTCCATGGGTTGTGTACCCTCTACCCTTTATTTTTGCATCAAATTTGAACATAAATGTTAAGTTATCTCTATACAAGCTAGCCCAAGTCCCTTTTTGTCATGTAACATGACTTATCAACCCAAAAATGTTCTCTTACCTCCATCTAAGATACCATCATCAGCTAAAGACAAATTGTTAGCCAAAAACAAGGGAGTCATATTTTTTTCTATCGATGAGGCATCTACTAGCTCATTAATCACTTTATATCAAATCCCCATTATATACCACTTAGACTCAACATTATAGTATCTTTCACTTGGGGAATATCACCTCTTGATGCTTGATGTCTTCCCTACTTCCCATGAGTATGGGCAACTTAATAATCAACTTGGGTATGACCCCAATGTCAACTCTCTTATTCCATTTAGACCTTGGTCCTATCAGATCCATTTCATCTATGGGGGACTTGATAAACCCCTTACCACTATGGCCACATTATTTTTGCTAAGACCATTCACCTCTAGTTTTTCCTATTTGGATAAACCTGAGTTTGATAAGACATACATCAATAGGTGTGCTTGGAAAGGACTTGGTCTTGGACAATATGATCATAACCTACACTAGTTGATTTCAATTGAGACCAAAAGGACTCATGAGGAATATGGACTCAATTTCATCCCACCCAAAAATAAAAACAAATTACATATCACCACCATTGTTGAATAGGACATCCACTCTTTACCAACTTTACCTCCACCTAAGTGTGAGGATGATGAAATCATCCCACCTAACCTTTTTTTTTCATCAACATTATCAGCTTTAGACCCTTGACTTATCAAAAGGAATGGGTACTCATAACCATCCCTTTAACCCATCTTGAGATGATAGGAGATGACTCTAGTACCATTCAAACCATTCATTGTCAAGATGATGATTCCATTTTCACCTATCTTGGTGCATCAAATTCTTTCATCCAAAAATCTCTTCCTCTTGATACTTCAACCATGTTGAATTAATCCACTATGGATATCAACTTGGGCACTCTCAAGAAAGCCTACATTGTCAAACTTGGCTAATCACTAAATTTTGTGGAAATTTAGGACTACCCATCCTTCTTTCAATATCATAACATAGCATTTGCCTAGCCTTATAGTGACATAGCAATAATTACCCCTATATCACTACCCAAATACATAATCATAAACTACGATGCAAATCCTATTAAGTAGAAACTTATAAGAATTCACCGTTGCATATCCCTTCTTATCAAATAAGGGATTCAACATATAATATTCATCAATTTAATTCAACCCATTTATTATCCCAAATGGGTCTCAAATGTCATACCCATCACCAAACCCACACGGGGACTATGGATTTGTGTGGACTTTCATGACCTCAACCTTACTTACCTCAAAGATAAATTTTCTCTACCAAACATTGACTAGCTAGTTGATCTTACAATTGGCCACGAGATGTTGTTTCTCATGGATGTCTTCTTAAGTTATAATCAAATCCTAATTTCCTCCAAAGATCATCACAAAACCACCATTATAACCCCATTGGGGGACCTTCTGATATAGGGTCATTCCTTTCATACTAAATAAATGGTGTAACCTACCAATGTGCTATGACTTACATTTTCCATGACCTTATCCATAAAATTTTCAAGGACTATATGGATGAGCTACTTGGGAAATCCAAATATTATAAGGATCATTTTGACATTATGAAAATTATGTTTGAGAAATTCATCCATTACCATGTCTTCCTTAACTTTGAGAAGTTCATTTTTAGTGTCTTGTTGGGAGAAATCCTTGGATTTATTGTCTCCCTTCAAGGAATAAAAGTTGATCCTAACAAAATGAAATAAATCCTTGACATGCTTCCTCTAATCAACCTCAAGCAACTTCATAGTTTATAGGGAAGATCTAATCCAATTGTTGCTTTATCTCCTAGCTCTCAGACTGATGACAACCATTTCATCACCTTAAGAAGAAGGATGTCTCCTTCAAGTGAAATGACCATTGTTAAAAGGCATTTGATTAACTCAAAATGTACCTTTTGTTTCCACCCATCTTTACCCCTCCCAAATATGACCAACCTTTCTACCTTTATATCTCTACCACCGACCACTCCCTAGGGTAAATGCTTACTCATCAAGATGAATAACACAAAGAGAATTCATCTACTAAATCATCCATATGCTTGTATATTATGAGAATTAGTACACTCATACTAAAAAAATTTGCCTCATTTTGGTCTTTATGGCCACCAAACTTCACCACTACCTTCTTAACCATAAAACATATGTTATAACCAATACTAACCACTCAAGTATATGAACTCTACGACATACCAAAAGCAATGTGTGGCCAAGTGTCTCAAGATTTTAGCTGATTTTGAAGTTTATTTCCTTCAAAAAATGTTAATTAAATGGCATGTTATTGATGACCAATTTGTTGAATCACCTTTAGAAGACAACCAACCTCCTCTTGAGTTTTTAGTTGAGTCCATCATGACCCTCTCTCAAGAAGATTTCACCTATCAAGTGACCATGTTATTTGATGGATCAAAGTGTCAATGTGCTATGGGAGCCAACATTATCCTTTTCCCCTTAATGGTGAACCTCTCCCTTTTTCCTTCAAGCTAGATTTTGAATGTACCAATAATATGGTTCAATATGAAGCCCTAATAATAGGCCTTCAAATTACCTTATCCTTTGGAGTCATAATATTTAACATCCATGGAAAATCTCAAATAGTGATAAATAAAATCAATGGCTCTTACTAGTGTAACAATGATGTTTTACAATAGTAAAAATATTTAGTTGATGAATTCTTAACATCATTTCAACACTACCATATCTAATCAACCCCATGATCTACCAATATGTTTTCTAACATTGTGGCTTCTCTCAACTCTTAGATCATTTTTTCACCCTATATCTCTAAGATATTTATCATTATACATAGAGCTACCTAACCCTCTTACATCAAACCAGATTCTCCCACCATCTTCAATGTAGAGGTGACCCAACCTGATATTTGGTATCAGTAGACCTTTAACTATCTTAACCATACCATAATTCCCTCTGGTCTTTCTAGGAATGAAGAAAGAGAATTCATATATAATACCTCATGTTATACCATTATGGGAGATATTTATAAATGTAGCTTTGATGGCCTCCTCTTCTACTACCTACACAGTCACGAAGCCTCACATGCTATCAGCGAAATGCATAATGGGATATATGAGGGATAATTAAGTGGCCTCACCATGGCTAAGCACATTATTCTCCTTGGATATTATTAGAACAACCATAACCAATACTATTTTGATTATGTGAAAAAGTGTGTTAAGTGTCAGCAACATGCCAATCTACATCATACACCTATCCATATTCTTCATGTATCCATTGATTTTATGCCATTCTCATAATGGCATCTAGACTTTATTGGTGAAATTAACCCCCATTATTCATAGAGACACCATTCTATCATCACCATGACCAATTATTTTATAAAATGGATAGAGGATATTCCTCTTATCTTTACCAAAGTGGATAAAACTGTTGACTTTATCAACAATCACATCATCTTCCACTTCAGTGTTCCTCAAAAAATTATCATTGACAATGGAAAATATTTTAAATAAAATAAGTCCAAGGTATTTGTGACACATTTGGCATCAAGTTAAGTTTCTCATCACCATATCATGCTCAAACAAATGGTCAGGCAGAGATCTCTAACAGAAATATTAACAACATGCTAACTAAAATTCACCTTATGGGCATATTGTTCTAGCATATAAACCCCTATAGGTGCTAATCTATTCTCTCTTATGTTTGAATTGGAGGTTATATTACCTCTTTAATTTTTAAATTCCATCTCTTTGCATATCTTTTCAAGATCTCATTTCTAAAGATGATTATCATCAACACTACCTACCCCAGCTTGATCCACATAATGAATGTCATTTAGCTAGCCTCACCCATCCTCATCTCTATAAAGATAAAATCAAAATTGCCTATAAAAAACACCTTAAAATGGAAGAATTCAACATCAAATACCTCATCTTAAAGGAAAATGAACATATCACCAATATGGAGAAAAGAAAGCATGGTAAGTTTGCTTTCAATTCGCTTGGACCTTATTAATAACCCACAAGTATGGATTAGGAGTTTACTATTTATCTTCTCCTGAAGGAAACCTAAAACTTGAGCTCCTCAATGCTTCACATCTACATCCTTTATCTTGTTAAATAGGATCAAACTCACCTTTTGTCTAACTTAATATCATCCCTTGCTTATAAAACACATTCATCTCCCTATTTTAGGTTTTGTCAATTAAAATTGAATCATGCGATTATCCATCATAATCATAGCCTAATATTGAATGATGGGTACCCTTGCTATACCCATAGCATGATTCTCATGGGATGTTCCACCTCCCTTATAAGATGGATTCCCATGATCATTTTCATCTAAACCACTTTACACATAAACAACTTTCTTTTGTTTTCTTAGTTTTGACTTGATAAAGGTGAAACCTTAGGCCTATATAAGCAATTATATGTCAAGTAAAATCAAAAGGAAAAAATAATATCATAACCAAGAGCAATCATGTGTCATTCCTAGCATTCAAAAATTGCTCCCTCAAAGGATAATTTTTGAATATATATTAAAATTTATATAAGTAAGGTGGAGTACTCCCTTGAAGGATAGTTATCAAAATACATTCAAAAAATCACAAAAAATAAACCACTACCTTGAAGGATGACTGAGTAAATTATTTTTCGTAACATATAAATTTAGTATAAGCTTCCCACATCAATTAACTTCCCCAACCCTCCCAATCAACTACAAAATAGGCAAAATACCGATTATCAAGAAAAAAATATAAATAATTTTGAAATCTACAATTGGGTCTCATAATAATTAATTTTTAAGGATACAATTATCTCTCGTGAGTAGACTTCCTACGTCAATCAATATACACTTTTTATGACATGTAATTATTTATACTAACTCTATGGTAACCTCTCAAAGAGGCATGCTAGTATCACAAGAATATTCCATTTTTTATCCATCTCCCTTTTACACACTATATGTAAGGGATTTAAATCTCACTTTACATAATGTGATCAAGAAATTTTTTAACCAAGTAATGAATGCTAATGCAAAGCATTCAAATCACTTATGTTCCTTAATCAATTCCAAATTGAGTCTTGTTTTAGTCCTTACCAATGAAAAAGTATCATATCCTCTTATTATCTTCTCATGAATAGTTGATATATTCCTTTAGCTATCTTGTCTCTTAATTATATTATCTTTCTCAAATCTAGTGTTGATTTTAAAGTAATTTATGTGTTTTACCTTAAGAAAAAATAATCATGATCACAACATCATATCAACATATGTCATAAGAAATAACAAACATCACTAGCATATCCATCAAATATAATATTAACATCATACCATCCATGAACAATAAATAAATAAACAAACATCATCATAACTAGAAATACCATAAGCATCATCATTAACATAAATAAAAAGCCATCACATACCTAGATAAGATGTATCTATTTCAATGGCCTCATGATCCTAACCATATCGATATCATAACCATAATAAATATAACATCCTCAATGATTAATATGAATATAAGCATCAAATCACAATACCATGAACCATTAGAAATTAAAAAGTAGCATATCTATATATCATGATTCTATCATCAATAACATCATAATGTATATAATAAATATACATGTCTCTCTATAAATATACATATCACCACATCAAATCAAAAGTTGGTATCAAAATGATTTATAAAAATATATCATAAACCATATCATAACTATGCCCTTAGGGTACAATTTTTCTTGGGGCACTATTGCTTCTTGATGCCTATCCTCCTATTGTACCTTCTTATCCACCTACAGAAGCAACCCACTAACCTAGTGTCACCATGATAGTACCACCTACCAAACTATCTTTGTACTCAGCCCATCAAGGTTAATTAGGACAACATATTATCATTATGGCCTTATAGTAGCATAGCCCCTCTAGTATGGCTAGATACTAAGCCATAGGGATAGTTCTTAGTGATATTATAGAGCTACAACTCCTCCTTTGATCTATCTTAAGGAGTCTCTCTCTTAGGTAACCAAGGCTAGTGTATCTCTAGCTTGGTCCCTCTCACCTATAACCATAGTTATAAGACCTTAAGTCTTACCCAGTTGACCCTATAAAGTTATAACCTAAGCCTGTGTTACAACAAATATCACTCTTGCATATGCACCTAGGGAAACCCATTGTACCTATGCCTACTGACCTCTACCAATTAGGTCAACATCCATAGGATTCCTACCACCATCATTGCCACCAAAATTGACCTTTACATATAATTCCAGGAACAATGTAAAGTACCCATCTATAAACCCAACATCATCTATCTCAGTTGTAGCTAACAACTCCTTATGATCAAGAAAAACCTATACAGGCTATGGCTTTAGGAGAAGAATATCTACATCCTCCTATCTATACCTCAATAATGGACCCAAAATCTCTTATACCTATCCTAATTATAACCACACCCTATCAAATGGGATAGGCTCTATCTCCCTATCCCTCCTACTGACGATCCACCTATAGGTTTGCAAGGATAGTTTATGTCTCCTATATCCAACCTAGTCTACAAGCCTAACATAGGGTCTCAAAATCACATCACCAATGACAAATTCCTCTCGTGTGCCTTTATACCAATATATATCATGTACCCTACCTCTTGCTTATGTGAGTTAAAAATCAGATCTCCACCTCATAAAGCCAACTCTAAAATCCATCTGGGCATAACCCTCCCATAGTATCCCCATTGGTCATAGAACTTAGATGTGATCATGTGCCTAGTAGGGTAGTAAGAACCCAATGTTGATATGATATCTCCTATGATATCTAAAACCCCATCGATCCCTATATATTTGGACTAGTAACATAAGCACCCAACTAAAAATTATGCATCTTATTAGCATCTCCACCATAACCCATAATAGTAGATAGGGAAACCTCCCACTATTTGAATCTAGAATAATAAAGCATGATAGTATGATCATATCATCATCAATAGTCTCCTCCTACCAGTCACCCTCTAATAGATCAAAGTGTATCTAAACCTCTAGTTTTCCATCAAACAATATCATGGTCATCTCCATATAGTAGTTCCAATAAATAATCTTTCTCCTCACACTCAATGTTCCTTGTTGAATCCCACCTCTTTATATAAGTCCTCACACTAATTTGTGGAAGGAAAGTGTTCATTTCTAGAATCCACCTCTTTATGAGGGCCACGATCATTATGACATCCCACGATATGTGCTATTAGTGTAACATTACTCCAAGGCCCACCTCTTCCATGTGTGCCAAATTTACTATGGTCATCCCTCAATGAATCCCAATGAAAATGTGAGGCATCTGATCTTGCATCTGAATATGCTCCCATGCTTGTAAGGTTCATTAGAAAACCACCTTAGTTCACTACCACATCTTACCTATATGAACTATGTCACCATATTTTTAACCTACCCTACCTTACCCATTTTACCATTACCTATTACCTGCCAACACTACCCTTTAACTCATCTATCAAACCTAAAACTAGTACTATTACCTATAGAACCATTAACATACCATTTAAAGAATTAATTTCAACTTGAACAAAACATGTAATACATATAAACTACCTTCAACCTTAAAAATTCAAACCTAATTTTCAAAAAACAAATCTAAAACTAGTTGACCATCGACAATCTAGGTGACCACCAATGGTCAGAGAATAATGCTACCAATGGTCATCAACCATCAATAGATGGGATGACCATGAATGGTCACTATGCTCGACCATTGACAAAAATCTCCCAATCCCTACCAACCTAAGACTTACCCAAACACCCAAATATGACAACCAAATAATCTAACTGTATCCTCTACCCTACCCCTATCTTACCTACCCTCCTAATTTTAATTTTCACCATCCATTTTCAACCACAAACCATCAAAACCCTAAAACTAAGTCACTAAATTTACCCTCCCATACCAATAACACATTAAGATAATACCACATTCAAATGCCTTTTATAAAATTTAAAGCAAAAAAATTCAATTTAACATAACCACTACCTTATTCCTTGACCATCATCAAGGAGGAATCTTGGGCCTCATTTCCCAAGCACATCCTCATCTACCATACATCCTAGCTTATTCACTCTCCAACATTCTCATCCAATTGGTTAACTTGATCAATTAAACTCAACACCTCACCTAACCAAAAACTCACCCTCAACAAATGACCTTCACCATAAAATGTCAAGACAAAAGTCACCAAAGTCAATAATCTCAAATAAGTGAAATGGCTTTTAGATTCACTTTTTACTTCTACCCTTTCATGGTTTTGTACCTGACCATCGATGATTAGGGTGACCATTGATGGTTGAGTTCAAGACCCCTAACCATCGATGGTGAGGTTTTTGGACTTAATTTTGGTTTTTTCCCTAGCAAAAACTTTTTCAGTCACCCACACCATCTACCCATCCATGATGATCACCTTTTCCATCGACCAAACACCTCATCACCTTACCATTGGTTTATTTTAGCCAAAACTAGCACATATTTTGTAATAAATTTTACATAGTCCTTTTGACCTAAATGAATATAATATCCATGTTGACTAATTTTTGATCTTGAGTTACCTTATATACACCTATCCAATTGGTGTCTTCTCAATAACACTTCCTACCTTTGATACCTTCAACAACACCTGACTTGTTTATGTTTTTCTAGGAGCACTTCCTACCTTAGATAACCATAAAAATACATAGCTTCCCTAGGAGACATGCGTTTATGAGTATGGCCTAACACCATTCCTAAATTAATTCATGTGGTCTACTTGTCACTTGTCCTTCTAGAACTAACCTTACTTTTTACCAACTATGGCAACCTAATCAATGCATGATCTTGGCTATCACACTTTTTTGCACTACATGTGGATGTTTTTCCTTAAATGACCAACCTATCACCTACCTTTTATCATCACCTTCCCCAATTATAAAACCCACACATGATTCTATTACACCTTATCAAATCTCAATTTGAGGGGGAACACCTCCTCCAATTCTGAAGGTAACCCGTACTCCACTTTTTGTTTTGTCATTTGTTGATACCAATTACATAACAAAAAAGGGTAAAATGTAGACAACAATAATTTTCACACAATAGTTCCAAATTTTACAACTACCTATATCACCTTAGGACCCCCTAGGGCCCTAACTTGACCTTTTAAATGGTAGCTAAACCAATGTTAGTTTGATCTAAATGACTTGACCCACCTTTTAACTCAACTTGACCTTGATCCTCAACCATCGATAGTCACCCTAGCCATCAATAGTCACCTTGACTATCGATGTGCAGGTTGTACTACCTAAACTAACTTAATTAAACCATAATTATGACTTAATTTTCTTTAATTAAATTGTCTAATTCATGTGTGAACCCATGCATGTTGAACTTAAAATTAGATAAAAAGTTGGACCCTTTATTAATATCTTGTTCCACCTCTCCTTCCTTGCCTATTAGAAGAGAGGATCAAGAGGTGAAAAAGTATCCATCCATGATTTTAAGAACTTTTACATTAAGAATTTATTTATAGGTCACTTCTTCTAGAAACCTAGTGATCCAGTCATCACATTATAGATTTGACTTGCCACCACCCCTCAATTTATATCCAAGTATTATTACTGCACCAAAATCATGACAAATGCCATCAAAAAGCAAACAACCTCAACCATTCATCTAATAAACCTTTGGCAATATAAGTATTTATTTTTAATCTATAAATTACTTTATTTTCATTTCATAATTTACCCAACATAGACTAATCTCCTAGAATTTCCTTCTATGATCCCATTAATTTGACTTCTTATTAGCCAAGCCCAACACATTCTAACCACTGAAAATCATCCTAACCAATGATGGTCTATCCAACTATTGATAGTTACCCTAATTGGTGATGGTAACCTCAACCACTAGAGGTCACACAAACCATCGATGGTCACTATGGTAGGAAATAATAGCAATATATTTTCACCCACCTACCCTCAACCAAATCCAACTTTATTTTCATTTTCCTATCCACATACCCCCAACCTATTTCTAAACCACACCTAACCTGTTTAGCATTAGTATTGACCTACTAATTACTATATTAATCATTTTAGTGTATTTATTTATCAATAATTTCTTATTTTCAATTTTAGTACCTTTTGATTATTGATGTAAGTACTTTATTTCACTTTAATAAACTTAATTTTTAAAAATGTGTGGATTGATAGCCCTCGAGGAAGCTCTTTCTTCTTGGATCTAGCTAGCACTAGGTGATCCACTCAACTATCTATCAAACTAACCATTTCCTTTAGAGTTATCTTATTTTTAGGTCATTCCTCCACAGTAAAGTAGGATCTCTTCATAATCATTTGATTCATTCATGAACAACCAACTAGGGTTTTCAATAATACCCATATCTAATTTCTTTCTTCTTCTTCTCTTGGAATATAAGCTGAAATTCTCTAAAACATGGATAACTATGAGTACATATATGATGGATAATCTTATAGAGCATATATATATATATATATATATATATATATATATATATATATATATATATATATATATATATATATATATATATATAGTTAGATATATATGTGCATACAAATATAAATATGATGTAGATTACCATTAATTGAATTTTAAAATTTAATTTAATGTGTTATCACTAGTATCTCTCTCTAAACTAGGTGCAACTAGGAAGATAACATATCTTGGGAAGAAACCAAAACATAAGTCAACTGTTATTATGATCTATCAGGGATAACTATAATATTTATAATACAATATAAAAATAACAAATGAAGATGTCAATAATGAATCAAATAAAATTAAACCTATTTTTAGATAAATCTAAATTAATATTATTCTTTATGTACATAAATAAAGAGTGAGGGATAGATATAAAGAGAGAAACTCTATTCCTTATATACTAAAAATATGGTATATACAAAATATTTAAACAATATATAAATTTATGTATTTTATATATTTACAAACATAGGTGTAGGGTACTATAGTGCCAATTTCAGCCTTAACAAAATAATTTAAGCCAACTAAGGTATATAAGATATCAATGATTATCTATACAAGTAAAAAATTAAAGAAGTCAAATATTGATCAATTAAGTAACCATATACTAAAATATTACATTTATATTATTTTACATTTATAAAAAACTATAATTAAAATTTAACCTATGTGTCAAATATAGATGGTGAATTAGATAATCATACTTAACTAGTTGTGTGTTAATCAAAGGTGGTGATGGTCCTACAAATGATGTATACTCTGGCATCATAGTGTCTTGATGTCTAAAACAACTAAAAATGTAATATGCTTAGGAATTTTAGTGTTTTTATGTGCTAAATAAAACTTAGATGAATTATATTATTCTACATTATTATCCAAAGATGTTTAAGTAATTATAAATAGAGAATATTGGGTACTACTTTGATGTACAAATGTACATCTAGTCTCCATAGATGTATCCTATTTATAGATTAATTGAACACGAGGTCCATTACAATTCCTCCCACATGATGTGTAATGATGTAAAATAACTATATGATGACTATTAATTATGTCACTCCTAGTAGGAGGGACATTAGGACCAATAGTATGATATATACAAGCACCGATAGTAGGGATACACTATTAGATGTGCCACCACCTGTAACCTATGTAAAACTTACTGTATGCATCCCATGATAAATCATAACCTATAAGAGACTATTAAATGCCTCAATGGTCTCCATATATGAACTATGATGTAATATTTTAGGATTATAAGTGTGTGTTACTATCTTTCTATTTATTTAAACTTAGTTATGGGAATTTTATTCTATCCTAACATAAAGTGGATCAAATGAGGATCCCTTCATATACCTTGGGAGGCCTCCATGTTGAAAATTTATAGGATTTATTTTATAACAAATTCACATTATTTTTTACTCAAAAATTATAATGGAACCTCATTATTATTACATGGAGGCTCATAAAACACATTCCACCACCTATCCCATTTTTTTAATTTCAACATGAACAAACAAATCAATGTTAACATGTTTACAACTTCTTGGTGGTGGTTATTGGTTATAGGATTAATAAAAAGATATCACACTTATTATTTTTTATGTTCTTTTTATTTACTCATATGATAATATATCAAAATAATATTCTTTTAACACTCTCTTCGATGCAACATTACATCATGTTGGGAAGTGACATTTCCCACATTGCTAAAAATTGCTTCAATGTGCTGACAAGAGAATTGTGTGCACTATTACTTGAAGCATGATGAAAAGTATTAATAATAATATTAAATTACTATTTTAAATTATATTTTTCATATAATTCAAATTCTTATTCTTTGAAGTCAAAACATTGATGTTTTTTATCACAAATTTTTCAACATTTTCTTCAATCAATGGGTGCATCAAATTTTGTATCTGGATTTATAAAAACAAAAAAATTCTTTAGGAAATGTGAGATAAATACAAATTTAATTTGAGTACTGTAAACATAAATATATATAAATGAAAAATTAAAATCAAATTTTAACAAAAAAATATAGCTGAAACCATGGTAAAAATGTGGAATTAAGTTTTTAGGATGCAAGGTAGGCTAAGGAATGGGTTTCCTCTTCTTGTTATTACAAAATGTGAAAGATTCAATATCATATAATTTAATACGAGCTTCAATATAAAATTACATTTCAAAAAGGATGTGCACACTTTTTAATCCATAAAGGGTGTACACCCTTTTACTTCAGCATTATGCTAACTAAATTCAAGCATGAGATTTTTGAAAAAAAATGTGTAAAACCTCTATAAATAAGAAATTATGTCTTTATGTTTGTCATGTTTTTTATCCCCTAAATTTTTGCATCTACCAATTTGGATGATGGATGTGGACCATCGATCTTGGATCAAGATCAATTATTGAGGATAAGTCTTCCCTCTATTAAATTTGGTAAGTGGAGTGTGAAAAAAAGATAGATGAAGTGTTTAAGAGCAATATTTCATGAGGAATTGGCTTATGACATTCTAAGTTGAAAAAGTGGGTTTATATGTAATATAAATTAAGATAAAATTAATTTTTGGGAGAATGTGACGATTTCATTAGGATTTGAGGGATGTCAAAAAAAATGGGATTAATAGATTTAGGAAAAAATGGAAATTTGAAATTCTATGGATTTTAAAATTAGGAATAATATTACCTAATTAGTCAACTAATGGGAACTGATGTGATGTTTTGGGAATGGTTGTGATCATGGAATAATTAATTAATTGATCATAGGGGATGAATATTGAAGTGACTAGGGTTGTTAGTATGAATAAAATATTGATTAGATGATTTAAGATGATGTTAGAATGAATTTATAAAAAAGTTAAAATCAACATGATGTTTCTGATTTTAAGTGTCTACAGTATCAATATAATCACTATTAATGCACATATTTTATAATTTTTATGTTCTGTAATGTTTTTTCATATTTTAATATTGTAGAAGAAAGTGAATATGCATAAGAGAAGCACAAGGGAACAAGTAAGAATGTGAATAAAGGTCTAATACAATAAATAAGAAGGCAAAGGAGGTGTAGAAATATAATAAATAAGAAGAGGAGCATTATGACCAACAAAAAATTTTCATCAGAATTCAATGCAATACTAGGGTGGAAGTCCTTCATATAGAATTTTTTTCATCATCGGCAAATATTTTCAATTTATTTGGAAGGATATTTAAAATCAAATGAAATGTCAATATCTAAATAAATATAGAATTCAAGATAAACAAGGGGACCAAAACAATATCAACACAAGGGAAGGAAAGTTCCAAGATTAATCAAGAAGATAAAATTAGAATGTAATGAAAATCAAGGGAGGAAAGCACATTTAATAGAACACATATAGAATAATCATGCCTAAAATTAAAGTATATAAATGCATATATACATGTATCAATGAGGCATAATATATAGGCTATTGTGGCTAAATAATGATTGAATCTCCAATGTGTCACTAAAAGTGTCAAAAAATAGTCATGAGATGTGTATTATCTGATATCATCATCCCAATGAAAACAAATATCAATAATATGATAAAGGTGATACATGGAACTCAAAAAAAACTCATATGAGTATGTTATGTATAAATAGGTGCATCAATAAAATATGTATAAATAGGCTATTAATCAATATAAGTTAGAATAAAAATTTTGAGTACTTGATATGGAGATTATGGGATCATACCATGTGGCATAATTACGTGAACCTACAGTGACAATCTCATATTTGGTCATGATTGATGAATGATTTAAAGATCTTTGAATGGTCATAAATTTTGTAGGGTGGAACCAATATAGGTGTTTTTGGTCTCAATAAAAAAATATAGAAGATGTATTCAAATTTATTGTCGTCACAATGAATATAACTCACCTATGTATGTGTATTTTTTAGAAAAGCATCAGAATTTGGGATAAAATATAGTAATGATGAAAAGTAGGAGAAAATTAAGACTAGGGATCTCATGTAAAGCATCAAGGTATTTTGATAGTATGATAAATGGGAGATAATTAATGAGAGTTGATTTATTGAAGAGGTTTAACATTGAAGAATAAAGAGGAGGATAACTAGAGAATAAAGTATCATCTGAGAGAAGATGGACACAAAGCAAAGAGAAGACTTGGCTGCATTAGAAATAGAGACATAAAGAAAAGAAAGGGGTCATAGTTGAAATAGAGGCCACAGAGAGATCAAAGAGAGAGTCTTAAAGAGGATTTTTAGTGTTTTAAATACATATTTAATGTAAATCCTATATATGCTTCAAATTAGAGATAATATAAATATAAATTAAGTGTATAGACACATTGTGAATGTATATTTCACAAATTATCATTTCAAATAATTATATTATAATGCATGCTATTTTTTGTGATGTGACTCAGGATATGCAATCAAACATATTCCTTCATTAAATAACCCTACCATGAATACACAAAAAACTACTTCAATAATTTTTTTGTCTCCAAACATATCAATTTTGGTCCTTTCATCCTATTAGAGAGGACACCCTGAGACTTCCCAACAACCTTAAAATCACACTTGAAAGTTTAATATTAATAATACATCATCTCATCTATTTTTATCAAACCTTAAAATCTTACCTAAAGAAAATAATAAAATAATAGTATAAACTCCCTACATGCATGATATTCCTTATTTTGAAGCAAATTGAATGAATTGTCTAGGGAGGAGACATTTTGTTTCAAAGTGAACTTGAGTAATAGAGAAGTGATGGGTAAGGTTAAATCAACACAAAACATCAAAGTAGTTAAATATTTCAAGGTTATTTTGGTAGTGATGGTGAGGGTAAATGAAAGGTTATTTTAATTGATGGAATCACATATGCCTGAGGAAATACACATGTAAACTTTTTTGATGTAAATTATTTCAATTACTAATAAATGATTGAAATAGGTGTCATCTCATTGAAAATATGTGTCAAATACATAGTATATCCTCTAAAAATTTATAAAATTTTCCATCAATAAATTTACATGACTCCAAAAATTATGAAAAAAAATCACATTGACTCAATTAAAAATGTAAAGACTTCTTCAATTAAATATGCCTCTTATATAATATAATCAATTGAGGAAAATTAACATATTAAAATTGATATGATTATATATATTTAAAAACTTTTTTCATTCCATTTTTTAGAAACACTAATAAAATCCATTGTATTCATAATACTAGTGCTCATTTCACTTTATTTGGTGATTGGAGGAAAGACAAAAACTATTTTTAGGACTAGAAACACTAAAACATTTTGTGTAGTCTATTGGACATGGATTCAAATCCCCTCTATACTCTACATATTATCTCAAAGAACTATGTTCCTATTATGTATATTAAATTAGGCACTACCATGACTATTATACCTTCCTCTATGGAGGTTATGTTTTCTATACTAAATATTTCCTATTCTAATTTTTGTAATAGACCACTAAATGGAAATGTTGTGGTGGTTTTACTCTTATACATCAAAAATGATATTAATTGGTCCTTCAAATGTATAAAGATATGAAATATTTTCATTTTACATTTGTGAACCCCAAAATAATTTGAGGAGTGATTGGAATATAAAGAAGAAAAAATGGCTTTGTTGTTTTCTACCATCTTCAAATAACAATGTAATGGTATTTTTCTCAATGTTAGATATTTTACCTATTATATTCATATCCAATATAGGCACATTGTAATATAAAAAAATATTTATATAAAATATAAAATAATTCTAAATATTAGGTGATAGTTACCTATAAATATACCACCCACATTCCATGTGCCTCATGCCACGTTTATGATATATTCACTTGTTCTTTCCTTAAAATAAAAATAAAAATATGCAAATATGATTTTAATACATAAATCATTAAATAATAAACATTAAATACATAATATACCCACAAAATAACCACATGTACCTATGAATGGATATATAAAGTGGTTGTATATATTTTTATATAAATGCAATATAAAATAGATGTATAAGAACCCTAGTGTGTGTGTGTGTGTGTGTGTGTGTGTGTGTGTGTGTGTGTGTGTGTGTGTGTGTGTGTATTTCATACATTGATCTATTATTGTTTTCTATTTTTAAAATAGATGTATAAGGACCCTAGTAGACCTCGATATATGTAGAAGATGAAGAGGAGATATAGTATAAAAAAGATAAAAAGAACTTGTGCTCATAAAAGACCCAAAGGGTTGCTTTACAAAGAAATAGGTTGTAACATTGGATTAAATACATTTATAATTGACTTGTATAAGAAATAGTATTTGTAAAATAACAAAATAGAACATAACTAATGTGTGGTTGTAATGGTTTGGTGATCCAAGGAAATTTATTAAAATTCATTCAAAACCCCAAATAATGAAGAATGGTAGGATACCCCCTCATTATGACAAACCCATAGAATAATTATCATTCTATATGGATGAATTCAATAGCTATTAGGCTAGTTGAGAATGATGGAAATATAATCCACTACCATAGGCACAACTAGTATTGAGGCATTGGATACCATATCAAATTTGAAATATTTATGTAGTGGTAGTCATATGTCAAGGGAAATATACATTTATATTTATAAATAGGTTATTGATAATATGTATTTAGATTAAAAAGTGGCAATGGTCTACCAATGAGAATGTCTAAATAAAAATATCATTTAATATAAATACCAAAAAAATTGTTTCCTTGAGGCCATAGGTGATGTTACCACTCATGATATTATTATTTTGATGAAATAAATCTTATTATATAATTAATATAAAAAATATACAAGACTATTCATATTATTGATATCTAGGTCACTTAAAACTATACATATTTTGAGAAATTGAATCCATAAATTCAAGATTAATACCACACTCACCTTATTAGAATAATCTTGATGCATAAATTACACTACAAAAAATCATGGCATGAGAGCACATAATAATACCCTTGCCTTATTCGAATAATCTTATTACAAAAATTACAGAATGCAAGATCATGTCATGAGAGAATATCATAGTAGAATAGTTTTTATATTGCAATTACAATGTAAGCAAGTAATAATATCTTAATATAGGATGATTTCATAATTTTTTACAAGGCATTATGAAAGTTACCATGCTTTGATTGGTCATAAAGTGGCTTAAAATTTTAATTAGTTTGGGTGAAATTTTAAGTACTATGTTGAGCTATAGAGCTGCAAATAAATATTTTTCATATATATTTCCCTAACCAACTGAAAAATCATCTTAATACTAGGGCTGCATAGTGGCTAGTTCTTTCCATGCTTGCTCAAAAGTATATTTTTTAGTCATTAGAGAGTAGAAAGTTGTAGAAGAGAATAGTATCCATGACACATAAGAAAAAAATAAAATTGCACTCATAAGAGAACCCAAGGGAGCCTTTGTAAAGATAGAGGGTGTAACAAGTGATTGAATCCATTAATAATGAACTTAAAGAAGAAAGAATATTTATAAATAAAATAATGCCAACAAAATAAGTCATAACTAAGGTGTAGTTTTAATGGCTTGGTATCTTTCCTTTCCTTTCCTGCAATTTTTTTGCTTCTTCTATATTTGTTTTGATCAGTGTTAGTGTTATTTGTTTGCAGTATTATCACTTATATTATGTGCTTACATTTAGGCAACTTCATACTACATAATAGAGTAACCATGGGGTGGCTCTAGTGGAACTCCATAGATATATGAAACATACATGAATATCAAAATCATTATGATAATTTGCAAAGAAGATATTCATGCCATGCAAGTTGACTAAGGTCTTTTCAATCAAAACAATGTGACCTACACTATCTCTACCCATAAATACAGACTCGGTGGAGGTGAAATAAAGATGTTATAAATAATTTTATCTTTTTTAGTTATTTAAATATTCTATTTTTATTATATAATTTATATAAACTGATTTACAATTAAATATACTCAAAAATATATATGAGGAAGCACACTATAGCTTAAATTCATAATATGGTTTTATAATAACATGTATTTTCTATATATCTTTAACATTTTTTCATCATTATAAAAATTGTTCTTAATAGTTTTAGGATTAAATATATAAAATTAATAACATATTTTTATTATAATTTAATTTTAGACTCAATCACTTAATATTATATGTACTTATGGTTTGAATTGTAAATCTATTTTTAGGAAACTAAATTTTTAAAACAAATATATGGAGATTATGGTGAATATAATGGATCAACCATCCTAAAATATTTAATTCTAACCACTATTTTAAAACATATGGTCCATATGGTGAGACCAGTGGAACTAAATTTAAGTCAAGTAACAATGGGAATATTGTAGGCTTCTATGGACATGTGAGAGAAAAATTAAATACGGTGGGAGTTTCCTCACTCCACAAATGAAATATATTCAATGTGGGATAGAACATGGTATAATTGTATATTATCATGTCATATTAAATAAAATAAAATAAGTCTCCTTCCCATGCCATATAGGCTCAAAGGAGCCACACTGCATTTTTACATATGCAAATTATGTTTAATATAATATTATCTATGATGGCTAATTTATTGTTGAATTATTGTAAATTCATTTTTATTATGTAATTATCAACATGAAAATCATCATTTAAGATTAGTTTTAGCATAAATCATAAGGGATTTTTATATTTGGTATTTAGATACCAATTTCAAAATGGGGTAGTGATGATGTAGAAGCATTTATAGATGACATACACGTGTTACAATAAGAAGTAAGAATAAATCTATATGAAAGAAATGAAAATTATAAGGCAAAATTAAATGTAACAATAAGTCCAAATGTATTTGAATAAATATATTTGGTGATGGTATAATTTATAAAATAAATATTTCTCTGAGGGACATATAACAAGCTGAAGTACAAGAAGATTAGTTAGTTCACAATTGTGAAGAAAATTAGTGACAATAATTATGTGGTGTGTTCACTATAGATTTTTGATATTTCTATAGTATTTAAATTTTTATATTTATATGAATTTAATATATTATATTATGAAGGGGTTAGATGTGAATAAGTGGATTGGAGGAAATAGGGACCAACGAAAAAGAATGAAAAGATAATATAGATCC
This sequence comes from Torreya grandis, assembly GCA_037957365.1. Lineage (NCBI taxonomy): Eukaryota > Viridiplantae > Streptophyta > Pinopsida > Cupressales > Taxaceae > Torreya > Torreya grandis. The sequence continues at coordinate 2,401,478 of JARHVA010001997.1, read as the reverse complement.
TAGATTAGATGATAGGGAATATAAGATAAGGACACTATAATGAGTATTTGGTACTATGGGAAGGAATAAGAAAATAATAAATAATTTTAATTTTATAATGGGAGTTAAATAATAAATTCATAGGTGTATAATAAAGGCAACTCATTGGAGCTTAGTTGTTTATAATAGGAGAATGATGTGGACACCATCTTGTGAAGGTCATAACTCTTGATTCGAGAACTCACTTGAGATATTTTTTAAAATAATATATCAAAGAGGATAATTCATAAATATTATTATTTATTTATTTATTTTCCATTTAAATATATTTATAAGGTCATAACTGACCATATAACGGTCTAAAATTACATTCTAGTTTTTTTTAATAATTTAATAATTTTTAAGATTAGATATTTTTGTAACAAGCTATGAAATTGAGTTGAAATTTATCCATTATGATGATTTTTTTAGGGGATAATTGTATATTTTTAATTGAATTGGAACTTTCATTTAAAATTTTCAAAAAATACCAAGGTCAATTAACTCTAGGCAACTCTTTTATTTTTTTCAAATTTATTTATTCTTGCATATTGACTCTAATTTTGAATTGAGATTTATTTAAATAATTTTATTTAATTATTTTAATTAATTCATAAATAATAAATTAATATTAGTGCTCAGTAAATTCTAAGAAAATTGTGCCTATTGAAATTTTCCTTTGTTAGTACTAGTTTCATTAGTACCATGCCCCAAAGGCAAAGCAATACAAGGAAAACATGATATCCACAATGTATAAAGGATAAGTATAATAAATAAAATATAAAAAATATAAAAAAATAAGTATCACACATTCCCATATGAGGACTAAATATATTAATGAGAATGCATAAGCAATGTGGGCCCCATAAATGCATGGATAGGACCAATGTTAAACTAGGCACCAAATAACCAAGCCATAAATAGTAACATGAATGATATGGATAATGGATACACACAAATTATAATAAAAAACATGATAGGGAAAATTCTAAAAAACATAAAAAAATAAGATGAATATTTCACACATTTTAATTTTTTTAATTTAGATTAAAGGCGGGATTATTTTTAACTAGTTTCCCAAACCCTAAGAGAAGTTGTTGTACAAAGGAAAAAAAAAAGGATAACCAAGATGAAAATATAAATTAGGACTAAACACAGTCTAGAAAGAATTAAAATATAGCCTTGAAATAGCCTCAAACCAATATATACACTAATCTAATTCAAAAAATTTGGATACATCCTCCCAACATGTCTTCATCTTCTGGAGATTCATATTTATTTGAATCAATAAGCTTTTTTGATCTATAGAATAATGTGAACCACTAATCTAAAATTTTTTAGCCTTACCTTTACTTGCATATCTAGGTTCAAACAATTATTTTAGATGTACACTTATATGTTTAGCATTTTGAATGCCCTCTTGCTTTACATCCTTCTTGGACACATTTTATTAACTGAGACACAAGTTAGTCAAACAACATTCAATAACATGACACATAAATCATGAAAACGAATGATAAGACAAGAGGATTCTCTATGAGCAAGCACATAAAAACACCCAAAAACACACTTAAGCAACCATGAAATTTATATTATTAAAAAAAAACAAAAAACAAAAACAAAAAAAAAAAAAAAAAAACACAAAAAAGTAATAAAAATTTAACAAACATTTTTAATGTAACCAATAAAACAATGATATATCCATGTAATATGAAAGACATATATATTAAAATATAAAATTAATTTAACTTAATATAAGAAATTTAAATTAAAAAATTTATTACCATGTGTACAACCATTATAGGAAGATTTATCTAATGTATAGGGGCGATAAGAATAACTGTTGTGTAACATGTAAATGTCCATAATTATATGTAACCTATATATCATGTATAACACACACTTAAATTAATACCATTAGAAGTGGGTGCATAAATCATGGATATGTAAAATTATAACATATTTTAAAAACATAATATGTATTTGTAACATCATGAAACAAATTTTAGCTTTGTTAGTAGAAATAAAAACTCAAATTAAAGTGTTGCCACTAATATAAGAATATGTACTCATATTGTGCAAGACTAAGAAGAATGTAATTAAAAAAAAAAAAAAAAACATAATTGATATACGTTTGAAAACCTCTTTTCTAAAATAGGATGTTCTCATATGTATTGATGTAGGTGTAATCTTTTTGGTGGATGCACATGATCAAATAGACACCATCTCCTATTTATAAATAAATGGCTTGGATTGATAAATGATGGATTTGATGTATTAGTGGATATATTAAATAGCATTCCACCTATTTTTATTATCAAGACTTTAACCTAAATATTTAGTGGAGCTTCACTTCACTAGTTGATCATGTTGGAATTAGAGGGGGGGTCATTCATTTATAGATTTCATTAATAGATGTGGACCATTGATCTTAGATCAAGATCTGTGGTTGAGGACTATTCCACCCTAGCATAAATATGGGAGATGAAGTGTGAAAGATAGAGGAACGATGTCTTTAATAAGATAAATTGATTATTCAAGGACATATGACATGCCTTGTTGAATAAAGGATTGCATGGGTATTAAAAATGAATATAAAATTCCTTTATTAAGGAATGTGATGATTTCAATAGGATTTGAGTGATGTGAGAGGAAAATAGGATTAATTTATTTTAAAAAATAGGGATACTAAAAATTCTATGTATTTTCCTTTTAGGAAGAAGATTAGCTAATTATTCAAAGATTAATCAACTAATGAGAAGTGATGTGATTTTGTGAAAATGGTTGTGATCATGGAATAAATAATTAATTGATTAGGTGGGATTAATAGTGAATTATCTAGGAATTTTAGTGAGAATAGAAGATTGATTATATGATTTAGGATGATGTTAGTGTGGGTTAATAAAATAGTTAAAATTGACATGAAGTGTCTAAATTTTTCACCTCTTTTATAAGGCATTGCAAGACACAAATGGTGAAATAATAATTTTTAAAATAAATAAGAAGATGAAAAAATGTGGTAGGATTAAATTTAGATGATTATGATGAAATAATGAGTTAGGGATGATTACCCCTTAATAGGGCATGTAGGGAAGAAGGATATATATGGTCTCTCAAAAAAAGAGGAAGAAGATAGAATGGAAGAATCAATGGGTGCATGATGGAGAAATAGGGGTGGGACAAAGGATGTGATGATGAAATTAATCCATGGATGGGATTAACCGACTTTAGGTAATGATTTCATGATTTTATTTATGATGAAGATGGATTTAATTTTCCCTAAGTAGGGTAGATTTGGGATGAATACATCATGAGATAAGTTATACACATTGATTTCCCCAAGTATGGTAGATATAGGTAAAATATCTAAATATTATATTTGTTTGGATGTGTAAATGATCTATCCCAATGATGAGGTGAAATATTGACCTACCCCAAATAGGGCAAAAGCTACGAGATAGAATTAGATGGATGATTGATTTATTTGAATGCATTGAAAAGGATTTAAACTATTTCATGGATTAATGATGAAATTACACCTTGATTAATGATAAGAAGATTATAGGTGGATGTAAATGTATTTGTGAATGGTATAAGAAAATTTCATAGAGTAAAGAAGCCTTAAAAATAATCCACATGGTGATACCCATTTATGGATATAATAATGATTAAAGAATGATTTGGCGATATTTGGATATAATTATATGAATTTTATAAGAATAGGGGGTGTGAAAATTGAACATCTACACACATGGGCTATGATAATGACTGTTTGATCTAGATAGTTGGCTAGAAGAAAAGGATGTTGATACAAATGGATGTGGAAATATGAACAAGAACTGTTGAGCTAATCCCATAAATTACATGTGATTGAGTGTTGCATACATATTCCAAATAGACTTAAGGCTGATGTAGTTGCCCCAAGCAAAAATAAACATGATGAGTAAAAAATGAGGAAAATGGGAATGATGGTGGTTGAGTTAACCTCAGAAACTTCATGTGACTAAGTAATACATACATAGTCCAAATGGCCTTAGGATAATGTATTTATCCCAAAATAGAGGAATACAATGATAAATAATGAAGATGAGTAGATGATCAATGAAGGTCTGATGTTTTTAAACATCAAAGAGGGATGAGATTATTTGATTTGGTAAAGGATGACCAAAATTATTTGATTTGATAATAGATGACTTTGCATGGGGATAAACTACTACTTTAGTGCATCTCCCCATATATTTTACAACTCAATTTTTGATGTTTCAAAAAATGGTATAAACCATTATATAAAATACCATGATACCATTACTATAGTGTACATATGTATTAACCCATGATCCAATAGACAAATAAAAACAACACACCATGGTATTGAAAAATCAGGATGACATTTCTTATTGTATGTCGATGATGTACTCAAGTATAAGTACAAGAAATCACCATGATATGGAAAAAATATGATGACCCTATTGACACATATGGACTAATTCAAGGGACAAAATGAAAATAAAACATGCAAGAAAGCAAGTGAAGAAACACAAACCTATAAATAAAAACAATATAAATCATCTTGTCATTAATCAAGTCAAAATCTATGTGTGAAGGCTCAAAGATATTGATATTAGGATGGTGCCCATAAGAAAGGATGCATGAAAGGGGATGGATTGGGAATAGTATATCTATAAATATGCTACAAAATTTGATTTGACCTAAATAGGGTGAAGCTTTGGATATTGGATTGATGAATTTGTGCTAAATATGATGGATGTGGGAATAAAATATCCCAAAAAGCTAAAATGATTGGATCAAAGATTAATCAAAAGATATTGAATAGAATGAGGACAAGACAAATGGTTTTTAGGTTTTATGGATTTATATCTATTCAAGAAAATTTTCACCTTTTATTTATATATATTTTAATATTTTTGAATGTTTCTAATGTTTTTAGGATTTTTATTTTATTTTACGATGTTTAGGTTTTTTGGAATTTTATTATTTTTTTGATCAAGTGTATACAAGGAGTCAGTAGGAAATAGAAAATAATGTTCTTATAATGTGATTAGATATGATAAAAAATTGAATAAATGGAAGGATTATGTTGGATGATATTGGATAAGGATGGGAATTGACTAAGAATCTCCAAGGACCATGTCATGTGAAACCCAAGTGTCTAGTGATTGAAGGAATATGTGGAGGACATACCAAGATGGTTCCCAAACAAGGATCAAAGCATCTTACACTTCCTTGAAAATGTCAAGATGGGAGGAAAGATGGGCATGATAGGATGGAAAAGGATAGTGATAGGATGAGGATTTATATAGGATTAGATGGACAAAATGAATTGACTAGAATGGATTGGACGAAGGACCAGATGGGGTTGGGACTTCAAGATAATAGATTATTTACACGTGATGATACAAATGTATTTTTGAACATGATACTTGACTAAGGCACCATAGCATGGATTTACCATTGGATGGATTATTTCTCTTTCTCTTTTGATTTTTGATTAGTATTTTATTTTTTAGCATCTCAACTCAATGGAGGAATATGAGATGCATAATTCCAACCTGTTTTGATCTTTAGGTATGTAATGTAGATATGTCATCATGAACATGATTAAATTATATATTGGTATCTTCTAAATTGATCAAGATGTCATCACAACCCATATGAAAGATAGGGATACTAATAAGGGTGAATCAAAAGTTGTATTAGATAGAGGTTGTTTTTTGATTACATGAATTATTTGGTGGTGGAATGCGTTCATATTGCGACCGTGGATTAGGACCAACAATATCACATTCATCAAGACTGAGATTATTCACTAGTTGGATGTTCAATATATTTTTTGATATACTTATGGTGTTTTCATCATTTTGATTTTGATTTTGGTTTGATAATGCATTGAAAATGTTCTCACTAAAGCACATGGACTACTAAATTTTTTAGTTTTGATTTTTATTATCCCATTATGCTTCAAATAAGGTTTCACGAAGGGAATTTGGATTTTGATCAGTTAGATTACATCCTATAATGTCAAATAAGGTTTCACTATCAGATATTGATTTTATATTATGATTAAGTAATTTTATGGTTATTGATTATGGGTATTACCTAAGATATGTTAATGTAATTTTATTGATTATGGGTATTACCTAAGATATTTTAATGTAATTTTATTCTCTTATGGTTGGATACCATTCATGTATTATATCATTATTATATTGTGTTAGAATAAAGCTAAAGATAAGGGATTTTCTTAGTCCCAATCAAGGAGTCTAAGAGATTTAATGCCAAGATGGATGATGGGAATGGAATTATTAAAAAAAGGATTAATGGTATCATGGTCATTATAAGGACTATGAATGAAGGTTGCTTCAATGTTGGATGAGGCTTCCTCAAAAACCATGAAAGTATTAGTAATAGCTTTATGTTTATGAGCCATTGGTTTATAGCAGATGTCGTGAAATCCTTGTACTTATATATGGATGGCTTCGATGATGCCATGCTCATGAAGGCCAAATCATTTGCTTTTATAGTTCATGATTTAGAGGATTTTTATTTCTATAGGATAGTTTTTGGTTTGAAAACAAGTTGTAGTGCCTCCGTACATAACCCTAAATGATTATGATTATTATTCATTTCCTCTTCTTTGAGGAGAATGGATCTGATAAATGATGTGGTAAAAAACTAGTAAGATGTTGATGTTGAGCCTATCTAAGTAAAAGTAACTTTTCTATTTTACATTCATAAGTATCACTACCCCAAGAGGTATATGGTGTTGTTGGGTGATGGATGGTTTGATATGTGAAGGGAGATGGGGTGATATATCAATGGATAGTAGGCCAAACAAGGTTTGATCAAGGATAGGTTAATTAAAGATGGGTGGAATTTTAAATGATAGATCATTAAGGATTGCCTCATCAAATTTAGGTCATTCATCAAATATGGGTTGGCTAATTATTGTTTAGGATTAATCAAAGATGGGTGATTCAACAAAAAGGGTTCATTGAATATCAGTATATTATTTCAACCTTGATTTGTAAGTGGATAAGTAATATTGTGATTTTTAAATGTATCTTGGCATATCTCTAGTGGGAGATTTTCAAACTTGTACGCACTTGGTTTTTAAGTATATTATGTCCCTTAGAGGGGAAATGATCAGACATTAATAGATTATTAGATGTTTTATGGCTATAAGAGTAGATGGGTGTTAGATAGTGGATTATTTGATGTCCATGATTTAGGGGAATTAGATGTTGGATTCATGAATGAAGGGTAAATAAGGGTTTCTAGGTGCCATATCCATTGGCTAATATATAGGATTGGGTCAATCATGTCTTAACATTGGTACTATGATGCTAGAACATAACTAAGATTGAGGGAGTTAATAGGAGTTTTCCAAGATGGGCTTTGATATACCATGACCCAAATTTTGCTGGCTATTAATTTAATTATAATTTGGACTAATTTGATGTTGGATGTGTGATGTTATCGAGCTCAGATTATATTTTGATTGTTGACATTGTATTTGATCTTGATAGAATAGAATATGGATGGTGTGACTTCATCATTCCTAACCAATATATGTAGGAGATTGAATGGAAATACAATAATATGATTTGAATTAGGGTTCTTAATTGATTTGGAATTGATGTGAATTTATCAAAATAGACTATATTTAACTTTTAGTTATTGTACATGGTCAAATTTGACTAGATTTGATTTTTTAAGTTTAACTTGATCAAAGCTAACTATATTTGACTTTTTCAATGTTGACATGATCAGACATGATTTGGTCCAAGTTGACTAGATTTTAATGCTAATTTTACTGTTTGATTTGAACTTGAGTTTGAATTTGATTGGTTAACTTGGTCAAAGTTAATTGCATCTAAACTTTGATGTTAACTTGACTTGTTAAAGTTGACATAGGTTTGAGTTGATGTGATTTGACTTTAAGAAGTTGACTTAATCAAATTTGACCTATTTTGAAATTTTAGTATTTGGATTAGACAATGTTAACTTGATTTGAATTGGACTTGGTCAAAGTTGACTAGATTTTAATGTTTAAATTAGATTTGGTATTGGTCAAAGTGGAGTTGACATTTGAAGATTAAATTGCCTTAATCAATGTTGATTGGATTTGAAATTTTATTTTTGAGTTTATTTATATTGTATAAGTTTTCAATCAAAATGAGTTTCAAAAACACACACACAATGGAAAAACTTTATGCTTGGTAAATAAAAGTGTGCAACTAATATATCTGCACATATCTACCTCACAAAAAGTAGGAACAAGTTAATCTCTAAACCCTCACTTGAAGTGATATGTCATGAGATATTGGGGGAGATTGATTTATCTTTCACTACGAACTAGTTGTGTCTAATAGGACTTAAACTAAGCATAATGGGCTCAACTAGGTGTATCCTCATACACCATGTGGTATGATAGGGATAAAGTCTATGGAAGGGTTCAATTAATAATATTTCATGAGAGGGTATATTCCCTTCATGCCCACTTTATCTATAATATTTCAGTCAAAGGCTACCAGGAAATCATTCCTCAAGGGGTATTCTCTAGGGCCTATGTCTTAGATCATGAAATTCCCTCACCCTATAAAAAGCTTAAGAAACATAATGTTTTAGCCAGTAATGATAGTCTCTCTATCAATGTTTATACCATGATAGAATATAGGGTTGGTACGTATATTGGGCAATTAAATCATAGTTTTTTTCTCTCTAAGGAATTATGTTTGGTAATCAAGGTTCAACTTACATAATAAAAAAAAGCAAAGATAGGATATTTTTTATACTCAGGGTTTCATGAAGGGCAAGGGGAGAGTATAAACACAACACTCAAAAAAATAATCAAGTTCATTTTAAGCATCAAATACAAAAAGGTGTGTTGCTTTTAAAGCACCAAAATTAAATGAAATAAATGTTTGTTTCATCTATTT